>JAJAQA010000024.1:1917505-1957505 GCA_021464565.1 Rutilus rutilus | reverse complement strand
ACACAAACGGTGTCCATTTCACCGAGCGCTTTATGAAAACACACCCGGCCCTGAAACACAACACTAACACACTCTTCAGAGAGACAGCCGGTGCAAAATAAAACCGGTTCAGAGAAAGCATGTCACGTTCTCTTCCTCTTGGCTTCACGTTTCCCAACGCCACGATCCACACAAACATCTGACTCCAAAAATAAGCAGAACACGTGTGTTTATGTTCAGAGATATGTGCATCTGCATGCAAACCAATCGTTCCCGTCTGTAAATGAGTGAAACTCATTCAAGTGCTCGGCCAATCAGCACTTAAAGAACCAGACGAGACTAAATACAGGGCTTTAATGCATCCGCTTCCCGGGCCCTATCTTGCTCCCAGCGCAATTGACTTTGTACACGACACATGTGTCATTCCTATTTTGCACCCGCGCACAGCGGACTTTTCCCTCCACAGACGCACGTCGGTAAATTAGGGAATGAACTTGCGCTCCCGGGGGCGGTTCAGCGAAAAGAGGAGGCGTGTTCCGGCGCAAACGTTCCCTGGTGCTATTTTGCAGTTTCAGAAAACAATTCCTCCACTGACCAGGAGAAACCTCGTCTAAAGTCAGTGGCGTTGCACATGTTATTCAGATGCTATTTTAAGGGCGCATGCTTGGCCATAATCAATGTAGCGTGTGCACAACGCACATACACTTTGCTTCTCTCATCTACACACAGACGCAGCAGTTTTCATTTTTAGAAAACCATACATTATTACAAGGAAAAATATGAACACACGAGGGAAATCATTGTGGTGTCCATGAAGATGTGAAAAATAGGCATAAATCTAGCTTACACATTTACCCAAATTATCATACGCCTGTTTAACCGAAGCTAATTTGGGTGAGTTTCTCCATCCCCAATGTCACTTCTCTGTGTTTTACGGCCCTGATGAGAACGTCGGTCTCCTCGGCTGTGAACCGCTCCTGGCAAATCCGCCGTTATAATAGGAATCCGCCATGGGACAAACGTGCCTGCTCTTAAAGGGAATGTGAGATGTCGCTCTGATTTACGCCCAAACCACACCTATGAGTAATGAAGCTACTTCAGACCAACACATTTTAGATTTGCGCCGAGACCCGCCCACAAAGTTACTTGCGTTTCCCGCTTGATACTTGCGTTTCAGATCGTTAAAATAGGGCATGTTTGATGTCTAAACCATGGGCTCATTAATATTTGACCTCCTACATTTGCATATTCACATATATTCAGAGTATTCAGCAAGTCTGGCTTGTATGACTGTATGAACTATATGACTGTATATCATATCATATACACACAGATACTGAACGATCTTCATTACAACCTGCCAAAATAAAAGTTCAAATTAACTTAGAAGAAATTGTGACATAAGATTATTACTACTGTACAGCAAAATGTACTTCTTAAAATAAAAATAATATTTTTAAAGAATATCATATTTTTATGTTAACAGTAAACCTCAGTTACGCAGAATTTAGTTTGCCAAAAAATAAAAAAGAATTGAAGGAATTAAACCATAAATTCAGAACAATTTTAACAAAAGATAAAACAATGGACGGAACAAAACAATCTGATACTGCATGTCTGTGCATTAAAGTAAAAAAATCAAACTATCTATGTTTTTAATACGCTTTAAAGGAGAACTCCGGTCAATTTTAACATTGAGCTAATTTTTTTGTACATTTGGAGTGCTGTCAATACAGAGAACAACGACAAAAATCGGTGTTGCCTACACCGAGTTATTCAATTTTTAAAATTTGCACCCTATTGACTTCAATGGGGCAAGTAGTAAGCCTGCTTTTTAGCCTCTTAACATCCTTTAAGTGTCATTACAAGTGCACAGAAAATGTGAGTGATTCCTTCCGAGTGAACACGAGTGGATCTGACTGCAGTAGATGTTAGAGATATTAATAAAAATGAAGTTAATTCAGCCAGCGCTCATACCTTTGTTTACATCCTGTTTTCGGTGGAAGGCCATAGTAATCGATTGTCGAGTTCACGCGCATAGGTTTAGTACCTATGATCACGCGCGTGAACTCCACAATCGATTACTATGGCCTTCCACCGAAAACAGGATGTAAACAAAGGTATGAGCGCTGGCTGAATTAACTTCATTTTTATTAATATCTCTAACATCTACTGCAGTCAGATCCACTCGTGTTCACTCGGAAGGAATCACTCACATTTTCTGTGCACTTGTAATGACACTTAAAGGATGTTAAGAGGCTAAAAAGCAGGCTTACTACTTGCCCCATTGAAGTCAATAGGGTGCAAATTTTAAAAATTGAATAACTCGGTGTAGGCAACACCGATTTTTGTCGTTGTTCTCTGTATTGACAGCACTCCAAATGTACAAAAAAATTAGCTCAATGTTAAAATTGACCGGAGTTCTCCTTTAAGACAAAGCATGTGTAAATTCATAAGTCGACACCATTGCTGAGTATTTCCTCCTTAAAACTGCAGTGAACCAAAGACAGTCTCAAACACACGCTTTGAAATCGCTGGTGTTTCTGACGTCACAAACTACCTTGTAACCAATCAGATCAACGTGTGATCGTCAACCAGTGGATCTCTGAGCTGAGTGAGTGAGTGGAGGCGGGGCTCATTTGCATATTCATAGAACCGCGCATACTAAATGAGGCGAGGGTGTCGAGTTACAGTCAAGATATTTTAAGACTTTTCAAGGAAAACACATTGAAATATGTAATTTTGGTGATCAAAGATGAGTTTTAAGGGATACAATGATTGACGACAGGGGGACTTTAAGTCGTATAGTTCACATCAGTGTACTTTGTACTGTGTGTGTGGATGAACGTGCTCGTCCGCCACCACCGAAGACCATTTTTGATCAAGAAAAAACCCTGGTTCTGAATGGCGTTCTCTGCTTCTCGGTCTAAACGTGTGGATCAACACTGCCGCTCATCAGAGGTTAAACGCTGTGAGATCTGACACAGATCCAGCGCTGATGGCCAAAGGCACACACTCCTTCTCTGAGCTGACGGAGCATAAATACTGACAGCTCATCATTAGCTCATGGTGTGTGTGTCCCTGTGAAGGACACCGCGGACACAAGACAGCTCCAGCCGCTCTATTCAGAAGAAACATGCATGATTATGGTAATGGCTGTTGCAGTTCATATTAGGGTCCACTTAAGACTGAAGCACATGACTGACTGACTGTGTTATTCAATTACAGCTCTCGGGGAAATTTCACACTAATTCATCCCTCGTTGTGTCTCATCAGCTCAATCTGCAGAGACGACAACTACACAGTATATATATATATATAGGCCTATATGTTGTAAATAAAACAAATTATTGGAGAAAATACTATTTCCGTCTTTCAAGTTTAATGCAATGTTTTATATTTTGCATTTAATTGTGAAATGTACTAGCATTTACTGAGGGAAAATAGTTTCTACGCCAGCGTTTTATTCAGTGTACCCACAATCCCCTGCACTTGAACACTTCTCTCACGCTGGTGTTTTGGTTTAACGGTTCAGTGAATCAGAATCAAACGTCTGATGTCGTCTGACAGGTTCGTCTGGTGAAAGTAATACAAAGAAAAGTGAGTTTTTTGATGCAATGATAAACGCGCAGTACAATCTTTAAAGGAATATGCATAACATGATCCTCCTGCACACTTCTATTGTGTTGCACATCAATCTGACCCACTTATAACCCTTTGAATCACTAGTCAAACAATTCATGACTCGTTGAAATGTTTCTCATTTAGGGTCAATGTGCAATTTCGACAGATGTGTTTGGGAAAGGCTGCATTAATTATTGTTGCATCGATTGCGTTGATGTCAAATCGACCCCAATTGGTTTTTTAGGCAATTCACCAAATTTCCATGCACTTTATCACTTTAAAATACAGCAAAGTTACAATAAAAACTGGCGAACTCCATGAAAACTTATAGGGTCAATTTGACCAACATCACAAAATGCATAACTAGATTTCCAACACAACAGAAGGGCAACATTTGTGAAGTTCATGACGTCAGATCTTTGACAGATTCGTTTGAGACGCGTGATAAACAGCGACTGGTGATTTTACACGAGCATCAGACGAGCTCTTTCTGTCTAAGTGGGCAGAAAAACTGCACAAATGACCAGCGTCCAGTTGCAACAAACACTTAAAGTCAAGAAAGCCTTTAGTTAGAGTTGTAAGAGTATTATCAGGAAGGGTTTTCTCGCAGCCGCCGCAGACTTCATGCCGACAGACGCACGTCTACACAAGCTAGTGACTATAAAAGATACATTATTTTAAAATGACTATTGCATTGATTGTTATTATTTGTATTAATTTCAGTCTGTAAACAAAATCAAGACCGACAGATTCCTCATTACATCCGTCTCAAATCTCCCTCTCTCTCTCTGAACGGCTTGATCATGGTGATTTGGAGATTTCCCAGTGGATGATTGTGTGTAAAGCTCTGAGATCGTCCCGTCAGAGATTACGGCTCGCCTAAATGTATCACATTTAATCTACATGACGCTCAGTGGGCGAATAATAATCCACAGCACTCAGTAGAGCTGCACGATTAATAGGGTTGGGTATCGTTTTATTTTTAGCGATTCCGATTCTGCTTATCGAATCCGGTTCTTATCGATTCTTGTTTCCGATTCCAATATTTTTTGTAGGGAGAAAAAGAGCAAATACTTGAAGAATAAATATTTCTACCTTTTATTCTTGCCAATTTTAAGCAATAACCAATAAAATGGCTAAAGTGAAAGGAGTCTCTTCATATAAAGGTGTTGATTACATTATTACTCCAGTAGGTGGCAAAAATCGACTGTTTTTTTCATTGAATTATTTATTCAAGAAGACTATTTTCTTTATTCAACTTCACAACTTCAGACTTTATTCAAGAGATTCGTTCAAAAACGGTGAATCATTCATTCATTAAACAAGTATTTATGAGACACTGAATTAATTAGTGTTTGAATTAATTATTCAAACTAGTTTTTTGTTTTAAATAGACTATTAGACTAAACATGTTATCATGCTAACATTATCACAGAAGTACTGGGGTAAGAGTTTAGAGTAATCAATATAGAGCAAATCACCGTTTGAAAGTAACTTGATGCTTCAAATAACGATTGTATCAATTATATCGTTACACCAGTAGGTGGCGACAAGTGACCAAAAATCTATTTGTCATTGAATCATTCATTCAAGAGATTTGTTCAAAAACACGGATTCATCCAGTAATAAAACAAGTGCAGTCTTTATGAGCGAGTCATTGAATCATTCACTCAACCTGATTTTTCCAAATAATTCAAATTAAACACTTTTAAATAGACTTCAGCAATTCATATTTTGTCAGAACCTCTAGTAAATCAAATTACAATTGCATTTTTGTTTAGTTGTCTGTTCAGAATCATGATCTCTATTTGAAACAAAAAAAATTGTGCTTCTCAATTTATCTCAGATAATAAAGTGAAAATGAACAAACAAGCTGTGCACAATTATATTATATTCATCAACAGAAGGATCATGCTAGTTCTAGAAGAAAAAGGAAACATGCATCAATGGATGGCCCAGTATGCTCATATAATCATGTTAACAATCTAATCTAAAACGAATTTAGTAAATTGACACAAATTACAAATGAAATCCGCAAAATATCGCAAAGTCCGTTTTTCCCCCAATATCGTTCAGCCCTAGTTTAGATCATCAAACATCAGTGCATTTCAAACGCTGGCTGATGTTGGTCGGTGAAACGAGCCGTATCTCTCTAGTCTGTAGGGAACACCACTCCTCTATCACTTCACTAATACATTATTCATGTGACACTTCTAAGCTCCACCCACATTTCCATGGAAACAAAGAGCCACACCAACAGATGCAGATGAGCCTGTAAGAAACCACACACAGCTAGTCGAACTTTAACATCTATTAGGACAAGTACATTTATTAATTTGGCAGAGGCATTTATCCGAAGCCATGCTGCCTATAAAGGGAGCACTAGACAGTTTACATAATCACACGCCGGCAGATCAATGGCTCCAATTACAGACACGCCAACAGCCATTGATTCAGTCTCTCTCTCTCCGTATCCGTCAGGAAGAGAGGGGGATTCTGTGACTCAGCGATCCTGACGGACACACGCACACACACACACACACACAACGTCTTATTTAAACCGTCACTAGTAGAAGTCTCTCAGAAGACACCCATATCAAATCACTGAACTATATGATCCATTCCTTCTTGTAAACAATCTGACACACACACACACACACACACACACACACACACAAAAGAACCACCTAGAACAGTGTCTAATGTTAAATAAATCCTTCTCCTTTCACTTCCTCATGCACTTTATGAGCACAAAACCGTTTATAAAACATATCAGTGTGTAGATGATAAAATTACCCATGAGTCACGACAGGAAACTTTCACAGAAGCAATAAACCAACAAAACTAGATGAGCTCGGTCAGCTGACCTAAAAACTGAACAGGTGAGACGGAATTAGAGCAAAAACATTAAAATAATGAATTCATAAACCGTGCAAGAGGACTCATGGATCACCTCAATACTGACTGATGTTTATTGTGCCATTTTATCATTTACAGTTTAAAGTGAACGGTTAACTAAACCAGGTTTTTGACTTTCATACATTTAGCGTTATTAATAAGCATATTAAGAGCATTTCATAATAAACAAGGTTATAATTTGGAAAATTATTAAGAGAAATTACTAGTTAACTTTGTTTTGTTCTCATGATGAGAGTTTTGATTATTAGATAATGTACATTGTTTGTTTTTATGCACATTACTTTATATTACTATATATTTTTGGCTATTTTTACCACGCAAATCTGTAATGGACACGCGGCTAGTGTGTCATACAAGTAGGCGTCTAAATGTAAAATAAATACATTAAAAATATATATATATGGCCTGATAAAACATCTGATCTAGCCTTTTAGAGAATTTATTTAATTAGGTAAATATTGGTAAAAATGTTCAGCTTTGGCTCTCAGGATGAAATATTCTCATCTTTAACGAGTGTTTAGGATTTTATTCTTTTTCAAAGCTACTACGGCGGACCTATAACTGTTCCAAGAACAGCTGGGAAGGAAATAAAGCGACCGGACTTTAATTGAATACGCCTGGACTAGTTCACCTGGATATCTGTAGAGAGCAGTGAATAATACAGCATTAAACACACAACAGAGAGAACAAGCAAACAACACAAACATAAATCAAAGGCAATTACAGTAGGCCGTGCCAAATGTTCTGGCTACACTGTTTTTGGCACAAACTGAACTCCATACCAACACGCAGAGCATCAGACTGATGTAAGATACGCGTCTGGTTGTGTGTGTCTCCAGTAATCCGCTGATGTGTGTCACATCTAAATCCCCATCAGGATGGAGCATATATGATTCAGCTCAAACTATACAGACCGGATGAATTATGACAGATTAACTGAATGGCCGGAGAGCAGAATGGACAGAGCCTTTGCTGTGATGACCACAGAAACGTATTATATTCAAAACTTTTCAGTGTGTAATTCAGATGTTCGGTTCAAAGTATATATTTTTTTAGCAAGACTGTAACGTTACATATGTAGGAAATATTAGATAATTAATTGTCCTGGACAAAATATATCAATCTATGAGTGATGATGTCACACTGACAGGCGACACACACACACACACACACACACACACACACTCAAGGACAACTTTACCAAGAAACACACACAGGTCACACGCAGAATCAAAACATTAAAAAGTTTCACGCTTGAACAGATCTGAGATCAGCAACTCAACAGTAGAACCGTCTTAATCAATCAAATCTGATTTAATGTCAGATCAACTTTGATTGTAACACACCTACACAAGTTTGGAGGGGTATGTGTCAATGTAGAAATACACAGACATTTACAGACATTTGACAGAGACACACACACACACTTCACTCACTTCTACACAGTCACTGACCCGCGTGCGGAAACCGCCCTCAGCGCGCGCACACTGGCGCGTCACTCCCTTTACTTATCACCATAATGATGAAGATGAGTTATCATCAGACTTTATTAAGTTTATTCTCACCGCTTTCGTTGATTTCCGAGAGTTTTCCGCGCGTGTGTTGGTGTCGCGGCCTCAAGCTGATCCGCCCTGCGCTCTTCACTGACCGCACACACAGGTCACCGCCCTCTGACGCTCTCAGCCAATCACATGCCAGAATCAGCAGACGGACAGCGGTTTTCTCCAATCACGGCGCGGATAGAGCGTCTCTGCGTCTGTCCAACTGGCGCACTTTTGATGGACGCGCGTCGCGTGCAATCAGTGAGTTTGACTCCTTATACGGGCCAATGAAAATTATAACATACCAATATTTCACTCTTTTGAGGTAAGTATAAATCTCCACGGTTAGAAATATATATATATTCATGAAATCAAATGTTTAGAAAAAAAAGATTCCAGTAATTTACGTCACAGACATTTTTTGATGGAAAATTAAAATTCTCAAATAACGTCATAGACATGCTAAATTATTTAAAATTATTGAGATTAAAATTATTTAGATGCAGATTATAATAATTCAAATTGCGATGTAATTTCGAGCTAATAAATGTGAAACATTAATTTAAAAACTATGAAGCCTGGCATATTTCTATTGGTACTCACATACTCTGTAATAATAGAATAGAATAGAATAGAATAGAATAGAATAGAATAGAATAGAATAGAATAGAATCGGGCATTTATATAGCGCTTTCATATGTACTACTGTACACCCAAAGCGCTTTACAATCATGTCAGGGGATCTCTCCTCAACCACCACCAGTGGTTGGTAATATTTGACATAATTCAACAGAAGAGCCACTGTATGTAGAGTTGAACCGAAATCTCTGCTGGAGATGTTCAGATCCTCTAATGGTTGAATGCCGCCATCTGGTGCTCAGATTAAGCTCAGATTAAATTCAGGACTCGTTTGCTATAGTTAGAATTGATTGACAGTAAATTAGAGCATTAAGATTGGACAGTTATTAGGCAGGATTTATTGGTAAGGTCATAAATTATTCATAAATCCCTCACAGACTAATTTAAATGTGTCATAGTCACTTTATGTATTATGATTCAGAACAGTAAATCTACACATTGCAAAGACTTTATGCACTCAACTAATTTAATTTTAAAAAACGATTAATGTTCATATGTGTGTGTGTGTGTGTGTGTATATACACACACACAGTAGTTTGGAAACATTACTATTCTTTATGTTTTTTAAATAATTCTCTTATGCTCATCAAGACTGCATTTATTTGATCAAAAATACATAAAAAACTGTAATATTGTGAAATATTATTACAGTTTAAAATATCTGTTTTCTATGTGAATATACAGTAAAGTGTTATTTATTCCTGTGATCAAAGCTGAATGTTCAGCATCATTACTCCAGTCTTCAGTGTCACATGATCCTTCACAAATCACTCTAATATGATGATTTATTATCAATGTCGGAAACAGTTGTGCTGCTTAATATTGTTGTATAGCCTGTGATACTTTTTTTTTTTTTTCAGGATTCATTAATGAATAAACAGTGAAAAAGAACAGCATTTATTAAAAATAGAAATCTTCTCTAACAATATAAATCTTTACTATCACTTTTGATCAATTTAACACATCGTTACTGAATAAAAGTATGAATTTCTTTCCAAAAAAAAAAAAGAAGGGAACAAAAATACTGACCCCAAAACTTTTGACCGGTAGTGTATATTAATATTTATAAATGCTCTTCTTTTTTATTTTTTATTCATTCAAAGAATCCTGAAAAAATTATCACAGGTTATAAAAAATGTTGCCACATTGATAATAAATCCTCATATTAGAGTGATTTGTGAAGGATCATGTGACACTGAAGACTGGAGTAATGATGCTGAAAGTTCAGCTTTGATCACAGGAATAAACTATATTTTGAAGTATATTAAAATGGAAACCATTATTTTACAGTGCAATAATATTTCACAATATTACTATGTTCTAGATATTTGAATTGATTGTGGAATTGATCTCTGATATCTGAAATATTAAATTGTTATGTGATTATTCTAACTGATTTTGACATTGTTCATTTAATGGTTAAAAGGAATAGTCAAACATTCGCTCACTTTTAGTGAGGCACAGATGTTATTAAAACCTTTCATTTATGGAGTCAGATGAAGTAACGAGTAAATACATATGATCAATGTATTACAAATTTAACCAACCCAATACTTTGCATGAGTGAGGACAGAACACGTGATACCTTCCCCGTGTATTGGCGAACCGGCGTTGGACCAATATAGCGGGCCTTACACTGTATTATTGGAAACCCTCATTGGACCAATAGACGGGCTTACACCAGCTTGGTTTTCTCTTGTATACAGTTCGCGAATGGGCAATCCTGTTTAGGAGAATTCGCTCCGTGAGTTTGTAGGCAATGGCTAGAAGGGAAATACCGCGGTAGTTCTTGCAATTTCTCTTTTCAATCTATTGGGATCTTTTCTTCAGCCCATATTGTGGAATAAAGATCGTGTAGGTCCTGTATCAGGCTAGGGGTTTCAATGTTAAAGAGGTCAGCAGGCAGACAGCGGAGCACTCCTAAGGCATTCGATAGCTTTTGGGATTTCCTCCATAGTGTGGGTCTTCACTTATGTTATGCTTTATTGGTGGATTTAGTTGAGGTATGGCTTGAATCGCTTGTGGTGGATTTCGATTTAGCAGTTCGGCAAAATATTCACACCATCGTTCATGTAGTTGCTCTTTGCTTTTAATGTCCCGGTCATGCTTGTCCAGAATAGTTCTGCTGATAGGTTTTGAATATTTTCTTGCCAGGTTATTGACTAAGCGGGATAGTTTCTTGCAATCACCTCGAGTTCTGTGGCTTGATTTGTCCAGAAGGTTTCCCTGTCCTGTTTAGCAGAACGCTTTATCTGCTGCAAGGATATGGCTGTTATTGCTCCGTGCGATCTTCCTTTGGTTTGATAGGGAAATAGTGTTACAGCTAATCCAATCATCAATCTTCTTTTTTGTATGTCTAGTACAGCTTTTGTCGAGGTGGTACGGCTTTGTTTGATTTGTGTCCATATCCCATCAACTGAGTTGGGCTTGAGCTGTGGTTTTGGGTTGCTATACTTTGAGAAAAACTCAGTTTTCTGAGTTTTATTTTAAGTTGTGTAATGTTGAACTTCATTTTCACATATGGGGCGTACTTTAATCTTTAAGCCAAAACTAAAGCATGGTCTGTTACAATATTTATACCCCAGTGAGAATGAGCATTCAGTAAGGTATGGCGCCAATACTTATATTCAATACAACATATATATAATAAAGAAAGGTAGTCATTTCAGCTGTTTTCAAAGAAGTTTATTGAAATAAATATTTCTAAATTTTATAAAGTCAACCGTTTATAATGCTAGCACAAAATCTGGACTTTCTGAAGTGTGTCCGATTCCTCAGGTCGTTCCAACATGATCCCAGACGTCAGTGATGAAACATTAGTTCAGAGTCACATGTCCATGGAAGAACATGAAGATCAGCGCTTCAGTCGACACTCGTCCTCTACAACTGAAGACTCAGTGCAGCATGCAGAGAAAATGTGCACAAACTTAAATCTGCCTTTATATATATATTGTATATATATATATAATTGATATACTTACATCATTATTAACAGAGTTATTCACACGTTTCTTTAAAAAGGAAAAGGAAAAAAGGTCAAACGTATGTAGTTTTCCTCTAGTTTTTCTTTTTTATTATTTTCTGCATTTCAAAGCATGCCAAGGAAATGCGTTTCTGCATAGTGTCGGCTATAGGGACGCCAGGAGGAGAGACTTCCTTATGTACAGCAAAATCGGGAAGGAGAAAAATAGCAATCCAGTGTAAACAAATTACCAAAATAAATTAAAACTCAAAAAATATGTACATACAGGATGTCCTTCATGATTCCAAACTAAAGCCTGTGTAATAATCACACTAGTTCACGTGGATTTGGGTGCGTTTGGCCTGTTCTACGTTCTCTGTGTCTATAGTTTATGGCGTAAGTGCGCTTGGCTTCAGATCCCTGTAAATAGACGTGAAGAGAGCAGAGAGGCAGAGTAAAGGCTAAAAGATGTTTAAAATCTTATCAGATTTCCACAAACACGACGATAGATCAGTAGCGGCATTTGCTGTTTACAAATCGCACCAAAATGAATAAAAATGCTTTCAAAAATCAAGATATGGTAAAAAAAAAAAAAAAAAACAAAACTCCCTGTTTAAGTTCTTGTTTTTAATTTTAATAAGCAATATCGCACGAGCAAAAGTGCTGTTTCGCGAATATCAGCGCGTTTGCAAATGTGATTTTATACAATGATTCAATAAACAATAAGTTAATAGGCTATTAGGTGACTTATATTTTAGATCGGGATGCGCGATATATCGGCCACCATATCGGTAGATAGATATATGATCATTTTGAATGTTATCGTTATCGACCCGATAAGAAAATTTGGCCGAAATATTAAAGCTGATAAAAACATGATGGTTTTGAATTGCTCGAAATATGATTGGAATCACTTTAAAAAAAAAGAAGGAAAATACAGTTCAGTGCAACATGTCTGTCATATAAGCTACATAAAATTATAATGAGAACATCATAATTGTGTGCTTTGGACATGGCTTTTAATGGTGAGACTTTTGTTTTTGTAATCAGGCTCTCAAAATTATAAAAAAATTTTGGATTTAGATTTATCGGCCAATATATCGGTTATCGGCTTTCAAATAAAAAATAATTATCAGTTATCGGTAAAATATTCATATCGGCGCATCCTTAATTTTATTTTTTTTTTTTTGTAAAAAAAAAAAGCTCTATTTTGCCAATTAAAATAGTTCCAAACATTAGAGCCGTTGCGCGTCTCTGAGCAACAAAAGTTTTAGTTTCGTTACTTCTGCTTTGTCCCTGAATGAATCAGCCGCTTTGAACGAATCGTTTGAGTGAATGATTCAATGACTCACTCGTTAAGACAATGATTTGCCGCCACCTACTGGTGGATTTTCGTATCGTTTAACTTCAGCTGACGGATGAAGATTGAATGCTGTTTTTGTTTTTAGTCGTGATTGTGACAATAGTTCTGGTTAAAGAGATTTATAAATAGACTATTAAGAGGGAAATATGAGATAGCATTGTAAATATAACAGAGATTAAGTAATTGCAGTCTTTTTTTCTCCGACTGTTTCTTTGAAACGGGCCTCCGAATCGCCCCCGTCTTAGATTTAACAGTTTTGATCCTCAACGCGGGAAATCTTGCCAAATGTCTCGTGGTCAAACGTGATTTAAGAATGATTCAGTGACTCTTAACACACTTCACACCACAGGAAAATCTGATAAGATCATCAGTAGAGCCATCAAGATAATCGGGAGTTTTCTAGGACTGTTGGAAGATTTGGGCTCAAAGTGGGCCTGATTATGTTGAAGTGTTCGGGTGCCTTTAAAGTGCACAGCGTCACCCAACACCAAGAGAAACACACACGACAGGACACGTTATACACACACTAACCCAACTCAGCAGGACCATTATCATCAGAAAAGTGTCAAACATATATGAACATAATAGTGTTCTGCAACATAACAATGTTGAACATACAGAAATAGAACGAAACACAATCATTTTGTTATAAGCTGCATTAATTACTGTCTGAACATTAGGACAATGAAGCCGTGTTTTGTGAATTAAACTCAAATTCCCCGCTGACACAGATTAAATCCTGGATTACGAACAAACAAACGACCAAATCAACTAAAAATAAACGAACTAAATGTGTGTCAGAGACAACCTTACAAACAGAAACACTACAGCCATGAGGGAGAATCTCAACATGAAGAAAAAGCAGCTTTTTACATTAAGGATTTTAATGACCAATTTCCCCTGAAACCACTAAAAGTTAAAAAATGAAACCTTATTGTAGTGTTACTATTTATAGTTATTCATTACAGCAGTATTTGTGTAGCTTTCATTTATGATAAATTAAAATAAAATTATGAATATCTAATATCCTAAAAATAAGCTTTGTTGTCTTTAAGCCAATATAATATTTTTTTTTATATTGGGGTCAAATTTGATCTGGATGTGTGAGATTCACCCATTTGTGGCGTTGAAAAGACTCACAGAATCTATAGAGACACTAATAATAATAATATTAACAACAAATATCTACTAGATAAATATGTGCAAACTCTTGCATTCATCCAAGTAAAAGGGAATATTGTCATTTAATGCAGTAGTGTTCGAACCGTTCTTCACATTGACACAGATTCAGATGATTGATCAAGTTCAGTTCAAATATCATATTTGGTATCAACGAAAACATAAACCACAGATAAACAGCCGAAAGGCAGAATGATACAATCGTTGTCATGATTCATGATTCGTGTACAGATGCTAAACAGGTTCTCATGCTAATATGCTCTTCTTTCCTCAGAAACGCTTAGATTAAATGCTATAATAATTGAAATATGATAACGGTAAAGTCTGCCATAAAAAAAATGCCTTATATTAAAAGTGTATGTTTATTATCGCATGCTTAATAGCTTATTGTAAAGTTTCTTTTTTTCTTGGTCCACACGTCTGTTTTGAATGAATTCATCAGGTTCAAGAGCTCGACCAAATCATCATGTGACTGTGGCTGCAGGGCCGTAAACACCACAGATAATGGAAAATCACTGAAAAATATGAACTTTTACACCCAATCTTCAGTATTTGGTTTCATTTGTGGTTTAAAGGATTCTGTATTGCTAAAGCTAATGTGTTCCAACTTTAAAAATCTCGCCATGTTTAACAAGACGCTGAAACCAAACCAACGCGCGTCGGACCCGTTGCATATTGTTGGTCTCAGTGTCAGACACATGACTCTTCATAGCTTTAAACAGCTGTCAATCACCCCACCCACTGCAATCCAGCCAATCCAGTGTGAGTGGGCGGGGCTTGAGGCTCCGCCTTCTTCATCATTCTTGCACAGTAAATGAAGGCAAAGACAGACAGACAGACAGAACACATCAGATTATTATTTCTTCTGTTAGGCCAGCTAACACTAATAAGTTCAACCAGTTCTTTGTTTTGGAAGCGCCGTAGACGTGAAGATATAGATCGAGAGAGTCTGGAAAATTCAGTGCAAGACATAATGGCTACTTTGAAATTAGTAATAATCATTATTGTTTGTTTATGGATATCCAATACTGGATGACAGCAGTGGAGACGAGTGAAGTTCATCGCTGTCTTTCATGATCATACGCGAGTAAAACCAGCTCCAGTGTGTCTCTGAAACTCCTCAGTGCAAAACCAGAAGCAGGACGGAGAGAGAGAGAGAGAGAGAGAGAGAGAGAGAGAGTGAGAGTGAGAGTGAGTCTCTAGCTCCCTGGGTCTGAGCTGTGTTTCTGTGGTGTGTGTGGTGTGTGTGTCGTCTGCGGCTCCTGTAGAGAGAAGCGTCTCTGGACGTCCAGGTCCGGTCGGGTCCCGAGGTTTGAGGATCCCGAGGGAAGAGCGTCTGCAGGATGGAGAGACTCGCAGGACTGAGGGAGAAAACAGACGAGAGATGCTGCGGTTTAAACAACACAAGCGTTCATCAATTCCTGCTGGAACTGCACAAGATACTAGTGTTTGCTCAGACAAAACTTTCATTTGAATCAAAGATTACAATTTTATATATTATATATTTATATAGTATATTAATATTTATACATTATATCTATCCATCATCTATTCATATATCATCTGTTTATCTATCTAACTATCTATCTATCTATCTATCTATCTATCTATCTAATATGCTAATAAATTCTCTAAAACTGCAGTTCAGAATTGATCAAGTGTGATGACAGTAGTGTGTGTTTGCACTAGTAACGGAGCATCATCTGAAACCCATCAGCATGTGTGTGTCACACCTGTGAGAGCGGAGCGAGTGTGTCTGGGTCCAGTGGAGTGACGGGCTGCACGAGTCTCTCGGGGAACATGGACGGAGAAACTGTGCTGTACGCCGGAGGAACCAGCATCATCTGCCTCTGCAGGAGCTGCATGATCGTGCTGATGTCCGTCGACATGCGGCTCTCCAGTCTGCACACACACACACACACACACACACACACACAATGTAATATTTTTCAGCAGCATCAAGTGTCTGTATAGTGTTAGGAAGTGTGGTTTCAGTGAATCAGTGTGCGTGACGTCACTCGTAGTGTTTCTGAACAGCATTTTTGAAGCCCAGAGTGGGCGGAGCCAACTGTTGCCATCTTGGAAGCGCGTCACTCCCGGATAATCGAAAATGGACAAAGAGTTTTGTCAAAAAACATTAGCTGAGGTGACGTGACGCTAACAGACAGCAGACAAACGGCTAGCAGTGACATCAGTTTTGAGTTGTGAGGCGTGAGTTGTGAGGCGTGAGTTGTGAGGCGTGAGTTGTGATGCGTGAGTTGTGGGTTGTTGTGAGTTGTGATCAAGCGGCAACATTCTGATCTGAAAAATGAAGCCTACCCGGAAGTGCGAAAAACTGCAATACATCGAAAATCCACTAGAGGGAGGTCCCAAAAGGGAGCAAATGTCCATAGACCACCATGTTAAAATGTCCGTTTTCACAGCATAAATTCATGTTTTTACAGGTTGGTCCCATGGAATTTTAATGGATTTTTCGATAGCTTCCGAGTGCCTGACAACGGCGAGGGTAGTGAATTTTTTTTTAAGTCGTTAGTTTAGATCGTATTTAGATATAAAATGTATGACAATAAGGGCGTGGTTAACTTTGATTGACAGCTTGATTGACAGCTGACAAGGCAGCGCCACGGAGAATGACAACATAAGAAGCGCCATTTTTTAATACAGTTGACATATAATACTACTGTTTCTGTCTCATGAAATGTAGTTTTAAGAGTTTTTCAGGCGAGAATGTAGTTGTTTAAAGCTCAAATCTGTGGTTTATTTATAAAGATTTATGAAAATTGTATCCAGTTGTGAGATCCAGCGATGACCGGGCGCTCGGCTCTCATGTACCCCGCCTGGAACAGCCTTTCCTCGGCTAGTCGAGGTTTGCCGCTGACTCTGGCGTCTCTGTAGTGGTTAAACATGAGATATAATTCGTCTTGTCTATATCTAACGGGCGATCTTTGGTTTCGTGAATCTATAATTTGTTCCCTGGCCAATCATTTTGGCTGAGGGGAAGTTTCATAACTTTATAAGCTATTTAACTTTACCGTTGTATGGTTAGACTAGAGCGCTGACTTTGTATGTTTGACTGAATTGTTTGCTTTATTTGTATAGCTTCTTATACCTTTTACTTATACTTTTATAATGGCTAATATTGATAAAAGTGAAATTTAACAAAAAGAGACTGGGTTGAGTTTTGTCATTTTAAATGTTAATACAACGAAGATGATCTGTAATGTTGTTTACTGCAACATCTGTTGTTTAGTACAAATGCACATATTGCCTGGACCATATTAAAATGTTTAATATTTTTATATTATATTTAAAACGAAAAGAAGCAGGTTTGTGTTTTATATTTTGTTTTGTTTTTATGAATAGGCAAACGTTATGTGCAGTGAATATAATCAATACGCGTTGCCTAAACCACATTTGTGTGGCTATAATGTTTAAGATTTCTTTAAATGAAAACGAAAAGAGTTAGTATGGAGTTTTATAACATATTTCGTTGCCTAAAATATACACAGAGATAACCGGAGTAGCAGAGCGAGCTGAGTGACGCGCGCTGTGTCAGAAGGTGGGCGGGGTTAGGATTTCCCAAGATTTTCCAAGATGGCGCCGCCCATACCCCCCATAAACGGCTTCAAACCCGTTCTTCAGAAAGTCTATGGGTGACGTCACAGACGCTTTGTCCATATTTTTTACAGTCTATGGTTGTGATGCATGAGTTGTGGGTTGTTGTGAGTTGTGATGCGTGAGTTGTGGGTTGTTGTGAGTTGTGATGCGTGAGTTGTGGGTTGTTGTGAGTTGTGATGCGTGAGTTGTGGGTTGTTGTGAGTTGTGATGCGTGAGTTGTGGGTTGTTGTGAGTTGTGAGGCGTGAGTTGTGGGTTGTTGTGAGTTGTGAGGCGTGAGTTGTGGGTTGTTGTGAGTTGTGAGGCGTGAGTTGTGGGTTGTTGTGAGTTGTGATGCGTGAGTTGTGGGTTGTTGTGAGTTGTGATGCGTGAGTTGTGGGTTGTTGTGAGTTGTGATGCGTGAGTTGTGGGTTGTTGTGAGTTGTGAGGCGTGAGTTGTGGGTTGTTGTGAGTTGTGAGGCGTGAGTTGTGGGTTGTTGTGAGTTGTGAGGCGTGAGTTATGGGTTGTTGTGAGTTGTGATGCTTGAGTTGTGGGTTGTTGTGAGTTGTGATGCGTGAGTTGTGATGCGTGAGTTGTGGGTTGTTGTGAGTTGTGAGGCGTGAGTTGTGGGTTGTTGTGAGTTGTGAGGCGTGAGTTGTGGGTTGTTGTGAGGAGTGAGTTGTGAGGCGTGAGTTGTGAGGCGTGAGTTGTGGGTTGTTGTGAGTTGTGAGGCGTGAGTTGTGGGTTGTTGTGAGTTGTTGTGAGTTGTGCGCTGAGACCTGTTGAGCTGTTTCTGCAGCAGTTCGAGTCGGCCCTCCATGAGGCTGCGCTGCTGCCGGCTGACGCTGAGGCTGCTGGGATGCGGACGGTTACAGCGGGGCAACTCCTGATACTGCCTCCCCCGACTCTCACCCCAGAAACTGAAGATGTTAGACACACCTGAGAAAGCACCTGAGACACATGTTTATTTTAATATTAGAATATTAAAAATAAGATATTACATTATTTTATGAAATGTAATATTATTTACAATTCAATTTCATAATATTTTTTGATATTATTATTATTTCAATCATTTGGCCTGTTTTAAATTTTAAATAAGTTGCCATTCTGTCACCTGATAGGGCGTTACATGTGTTTCCTGTTTTCGGATCGGCCTCTCCCTCAGTGACATCCATGAGTGTTGTGAGAGGGGCGGGGCTTGTGTGCACAGGCTCCTCCCCCTCGTCCCCACTGGAGTGAGAGGACACAGAATCCCGAGGCTCCTCCCATCCCGGGTCCAGTTCGCTCTTGTTACTGGCTGCTTGTTTTCTGCCTCTCCGAATGGGTTTCTGATTCTTCTTGATCTCTCCAACATCTGCATCATCTGGAGAAATAAACACGGGATGAATATTCATCAACGGAATATGAGAAACAGGTCTAATGCTTTGTGTATATATATATATATATACAGTACCAGTCAAAAGTTTGGAAACACTACTATTTTTAATGTTTTTGAAAGAAGTCTCTTATGCTCATCAAGCCTGCAGTTAAAAACAACAAAAAAACCCCACTAATATTATGAAATATTATTACAATTTAAAATAATGGTTCTCTTTTTTAATATACTTTAAAATGTAATTTATTTTTGTGATGCAAAGCTGAATTTTCACCAGCAAGTACTCCAGTCTTTGGTGTCTTATGATCCTTCAGAAATCATTCTAATATGCTGATTTATGATCAATGTTGGAAACAGTTGTGCTGCTTAATATTTTTTTTATAACCTGAGATACTTTTTTCAGGATTATTTGATGAATAAAAAGTTGAAAAGAACTGTATTTATTTAGAATAGAAATCTTTTGTAACAATATACACTACCGTTCAAAAGTTTGGGAACAATAACTATTTTTTTTTTTAAGAAATTAGTACTTTAATCCAACAAGAATGCGTTAAATTGATAAAAGGTGATGGTAACGATTTATATTGTTAGAAATGTTTTTATTTTGAATAAATGCTGTTTTTATGAATAAATGCTGTTAACGTTTTACTCATCAATGAATCCTGAAAAAAGTATTCCAAAAAAATATATTAAACAGCACAACTGTTTCCATCATTGTAGTATCAAATCATCATATTAGAATGATTTCTGAAGGATCATAAGACACCAAAGACTGGAGTACTTGCTGATGAAAATTCAGCTTTGCATCACAAAAATAAATTACATTTTAAAGTATATTAAAAAAGAGAAACATTATTTTAAATTGTAATAATATTTCATAATATTAGTGTTTTTTTTGTTTTTTAACTGCAGGCTTGATGAGCATAAGAGACTTCTTTCAAAAACATTAAAAATAGTAGTGTTTCCAAACTTTTGACTGGTACTGTATATATATATATATACACAGTCAAACCTAAATTTATTCAGACACCTTGCTATCCCTTACATAAATGAACTATAGTGTCCTGCACCCAGTAGTAAAAAAATATCAAAAATGATATATATATATATATACTGTATATACACACAAAGCATTAGATCTGTTCCTAAAGAGTTTGATGGTACCATTATGTAAAGATAACAACACAGCACTAATAAAAAAATAAATAAAAAAACATAAATATTGGATGAAATATTTGAGTCTTTTTAAATTACACTAAGTTTTTTCAGCAATACTTAAGGGATTAAAATATATTTATAGTCAAGATTTTTAACCATTCATCGCGCACCTTACTTTTTTTTCAGTAAGCATGTCACAGTGCATATTATATATATATATAATCCCCCAGGTGAATGTATGTGCTACTATACTAAGTTTTTGTAACAAGTGTGAATGATAAAACCCACAAAGATAAATACAGAGACGCTCCAATGGGAACATGAATTATGGGAAATACCTTTTTCCGTTCGTCTTCGGAATGAAAGTTTTCGTCTCCGCAGTTTGTTGAAGCCGACGCAGTCCGAATCGTCGCTGCTGGGAGAGCCGGGAATCATGTTCGTCTATAAACACACAGACACACATTGGCTACGTTTACATGCACAACTTTTGTTTCAATCGGACTGAATTCATTCCGGTTGATGAATCTGACTGTAGTGTTTACATGAACGCTGAACATGTGATCAGGTTGATGTGCGCGTTTATACGTCACAAGCTTTAATCAGAATAGATTTTTTGACATGCGCACACTGCACGAATATACAGAGTTTCCCGCTGTTTGCACATAATAGCCATTCTCCTTCATTGGTTCTTTGTTTGTTTTAAACAGCAGACTTAATATTTATCCATTTCTGGCCATACAATTGCATTCTTACTAGTAACAATTCAATTGTAGAGCTCCGTAATTAAAAATGAATGGAAGTCAATGGAGACATATGACTAGTAAAAATTCATTTGTAGAGCTCTCTAATTGTAATTTTTACTAGTAATAATTGAATTAGAAAGCTCTCTAATTGTAATTGCTACTAGTAAGAACTGAATTGTAGAGCTCTCTAACTGAATTCTAACTAGTAAAAATGCAATTACGACGAGTAACGCTGGGTACAATTTAAGATAAAGCGGCTTGCCATACTTTTCAGTCCGACTGAGCCGTCAATCCCATTACTAATGGATTAATTGTCTGCATGTAAACGTAGCCACTGATGTAAAAGACGCGTTGTGGTTTTGATCGATTCCCTGGTGTGTGACTCACGTCTCTGAGGTCGAAGGTGATCTCCAGGTTGCTCCAGAAGTGGTCGGAGAACTCCGGGTACATGTCCAGCACCTCCAGCACATCTTCCCGGTGGATCTTATGGAGGTCGCAGTACGTCAGCGCTCTCACGTCTGCGTTGGATTTCCCGGGACGCGCGTACAGGTTTATGGGCTCGCCGAATATATCATTCTTCCCTGTGATGTTCATAAGATCATCGTCAGAAACATCCATGATAACATTTACATTTAATCATTTAGCAGACGCTTTTATCCAAAGCGACATACAAACATCAAACTATCTATCCATCCATCTGTCTATCTATCATCTGTTTATCTACCTATCCATCCATCCATCCATCCATCCATTCATCGATCTGTCTATCTATCTATCTATCTATCTATCTATCTATCTATCTATCTATCTATCTATGTCTATCTATCTATCTATCTATCTATCTATCTATCTATCTATCTATCTATCTATCTATCTATCCATCCATCCGTCTATCTATCTATCTATCTATCTATCTATCTATCTATCTGTCTATCTATCTATCCATCCATACATCCTTCCATTTACGGTGTGTGTTTTAATCCTCTTTGGAGATTGACAGGCACTATTAGCTTTTAAAGAACAGCAGGGACATTCTGCTAAACATCTGCTCTTGTTTCCACCGAAGAAAAAGTGAAACAGGAAAGTCATGATGGTGAGTAAACGATTATTGGATGAATTGTTCCTTTAACTGTGTGAATTCAGTTTTACAGCTGATGTCCTGTAGGTGGCACTAGAGGACAAACAGAATCTGTCAAACTGAACCTATAGTTGAAACGGTGTTGCATTCAAACGGGATATACAGCTAGCATGGCTAAAATGGAAAACATACTCCAGTTCCTACTTTTTTTTTCTAAAACATTTTCAATGCTTGCACCTTGAAACTTATTTCCAAAGTTTGTGTTCTCGAGCTCCAAACACTGTTGTTGTGCGGATGAGCAGCCGGAGCGCATTAAGGGTTTTCTGTTAGAACGGTGTCGTGTTAGCGGCCCCTAAGTTAATAACTAATGATCTTTACAACAGAAGTGAATCAATCAAAACTAACTTCAGCTGGACAATAACTTTATTCTAGAGCTGCTGTAAAGCCTAAACAATCTCTGTTACTGTAATCTCCTATTATCACTGTAAAGCTGATTTGAAACAGTCTATATTGTTAAAGCGCTGTATAAATGAAGGGGACTTCCCATACACAAAAGAATTATATTTGAAATATATTTTCTGGATTTTGGAATATATGCAAATATTTGAAATTGGCCCAATAAATATATTTCATACTTATATTTCATATATTTTTGTTATATTTCAGAATATATTTCAATGTATTTGGAATATATGCCACATATATTTCTGACACTTTTGGGGACCCGTACAGAAAAAAAATACATTGAAATATATTCTGAAATATAACAAAAATATATGAAATATAAGTATGAAATATATTTATTGGGCCAATTTCAAATATTTGCATATATTCCAAAACATATCCAGAAAATATATTTCTTTTGTGTATGGGTTGACTAAAGCAGACGGTCCATCTTGAGATCACGTTGACTTCTAAACAGGCGTTTGTGGGAATATAAGATGATTGTCTGTTTAAGTCTCTTTAAATGTGCAGTATTTTTACCTAAGATGGCCACCACCACATCTCCACGTAAGATCTCGATGGAGCCGCGAGAGATGAAGTACAGCGCGGTCAGGACGTCCCCGGCGTGCACCAGTGTGTCTCCTGGAGGAGCGTGTGTGGTCTTAAACTTCATGGCCAGCGCCCGCAGACACCCTTTACTGGAGCCCTTGAACGCTTTACAGTTCTGCAGGAGCGTTCGGTTCAGGTGGAGACAGATGTCGGCCTGTAGACACTCTGGGAAACCCTTCAGCACCTGATCGGACACATCAAACAACTGTTAAAAGCTGAACAACATTCTCAAGAAGATATTTTGAAGAATGTCGGTCCAAATCTACAGTCAAACAACTGGGGTAACACTTTACTTGAAGGGGTGTGCATAAGACTGACATGACACCTTCATAATCATGACATGGCAGATGTCATAAATATGAAGGAGGTCTTATGCATGTTTATGACAATTGTCATTAAGTGTCATTCGCTCAATTATGACATTTTTAATGCAAATATGACATTGTTTGAGATGTCTTTGTTATGACAACTTGACATAAACCAATACATCATAAGCTGTTAGTGTCTTTGCCATGACAACTTGACATTACCAAGACAACATAAATTGTCATAAATATGTCATAAACATGACATAGCAGATTAACTATCAAACTTAAGAAACCACTTCGCTTTATGGGTTAACATTTCATTAAACTGTCAGGTGGTTGGTTTTGACATTGGCTGTCATGAGGCCATTATAACTGTGTCATGAATGTTTTTCTTGACCTCAAGTACAGTGGTACACATTTAATTTGTCATTAAAATGTTATAATGGCTTCATGACAGCCAATATCAAAACCAACCACATGACAGTTTAATGAAATGTTAACCCATAAAGCTAAGTGGTTTCTTAAGTTTGATAATTAATCTGCTATGTCATGTTTATGACATATTTATGACAGGTTGTGTTGTCTTAGTAAAGTCAAGTTGCCATAACAAAGACATCTCAAACAATGTCATATTTGCATTAAAAATGTCATAATTGAGCGAATGACACTTAATGACATTTGTCATAAACATGCATAAAACCTCCTTCATATTCATGACATGTGTCATGTCATGATTATGACGGTGTCATGTCAGTCTTGTGCACACCCCTTCAAGTAAAGTGTTACCAACTGCTCATCAAGGCTGTATTTATTTGATTAAAATTACAGTAAAATCAGTAATATTGTGAAATATTATTACAATTTAAAATATCTGTTTTCTATGTGAATATATAGTAAAGTGTACACAAAACATTCTAATATGATGATTTGATGATCAAGAAACATTTATGATTATCATCAATGTTGAAAACTGTTCATATTTTTGTGGAAATGGTGATATCATTTATTTGTCAAGATTCTTTAATAGAAAGAACAGCATTTATTGAAATAGAAATATTTTGCAACATTATAAATGTCTTTCTTGTCACTTGCTGAACAAAAGTATTATTTAAAAAAATATATACATTACAGACCCCAAGCTTATGAACGGTAAGTATAATATTTATACCTACTGTTTTTATACTCCTAATCAGTAACTACAGTTCAATATTTCTATATTGTACTCTCATTTTTGATTTGTCATTTTCAAAGCTTAATGGGATCTGCAGTCCCGCAAAAGCCGCTAAGTACACAAATTCTTACTTTTTGTTGATTTTCAAGAACTTTTTTGGCTTCAAATCAATGTTTTTAATGTTGTGATTCATCTCAGAGCTGAATGGTTTAGTTTTAGTAGCTTGTAAAGAAACAAAATCAATAAAAAATGACCTATTACCCAGCAGCACAGCAATCATTACCGCTCTGACTGTCCAATCAGAACGCTCCACCGCTCCTTAATGAGAAGAGCTCATAGGCCGAGGTGGACGCTCGTTTGTTTTCTTCACTTGAGTGCGTAATCTCGTTAAACTCTGCGTTTGGGGCTGGTAATAGTAGAGGATGTGCTGGTGAGGGCAGCTGCTAAATGAACTCATTATGCATAATGTACTATATTCATATAATACAGCTCACAACTCTCACCTTATAAATCTCAGAATTGCATGATATAAAGTCGCAATTGCGAGTTATAAACTCAGAATTGTGTGATATAAAGTCAGAATTGCAAGATTTAAACTCGCAATTGCAAAAAAAAAAGTCAGAATTGTGACTTTATATCACACAATTCTGACTTCATAACTAGCAAATGTGAGATAAAAAGTCGCAATTATCTTTTAAAATGTTTTGTTCTGTTGCGGAAACAAGCTTCCATGGGTTTTCCTGCTTGAACGTTGATTATTTTCCTCATATTCTCCATTGTTGCGGCTCCTCTCTTCCCAGTCTGTCAGTAACGCTCTGTTTACTTCCTGTCTCTATGAAGCCCCTCCTTCTGAACAGCACACTGTGCTCTGATTGGTCGGCTGGAGCAGTGTGTTGTGATTGGTCGAGCGCTTCGAGTGTGTTTGGGAAATGTCCCGCCCCTTTCCATAACCGCCAGTTTAACACACTACTAACTAACTCAACCAGGCCCCGCCCCTTTATTCTGCGCATGAATTATTATAATGAGGAATATTGTGACGTGTCCCCAGAAGAAACTCGAGACTACAGTGAGTTCAGGAACACTGACACTGATATAGAGAAGAGCTGGAGCTTCTTCATGATCACACAGCATCACACACTGAAGACTGAAGATGGCCAGGTTTAAATGTGGTGAATGTAAGTTTGTTAGTGTAAGGAAGCAGGAGAACTCACGGCGTTCATGTCGATGCCGTTGGTGTAGGACCAGGCGTGTTGGAAATACTCCTCCAGTCTCTGTCGCAGTGGGTTGGGAATCTGATGGAAGCGGATGAACTCTCGAACCCGCAGCATCTGAGTGTGATACCGAGCCGTTCCCGAGTACAGGCGCTGGATGATGGCCGACACGTTCCCGAAGATACTGGCGTACATGAGCGCTGAACGGGAACAGGAACGCATGGTTAAACAAGCATTGTGATGAAGCACCTACACAGGTACACGGTTTTACACTCTTTCTTTGTGAGTAAAGGTCCTTGCACACTGAGTCCGTATTCGTGATTCGTTGTCTCTTAATTGTCAAAACACCATTCAAAACGCTTGCTACGAAGAACGCAGAAAATCGAACCCGATCCGAATTTTTTATGATGGACGAAAGTTTCGGAGGCAGTGTGACTCAGTGTGCAAGGACCTTAATCGTGAAATTTATGAGCAATTCCTGAGTGAAAACACCATGGGCCCTATCTTGCACCCAGCGCAATTGACTTTGTACACGACGCATGTTTCATTCCTATTTTGGACCCGCGCACAGTGGACTTTTCCCTCCACAGACGCACGTCGGTTAACTAAGAAATACACTTGCGCTCCCCGGGGCGGTTCAGCGCAAAGAGGAGGCGTGTTCCGGCGCAAACGTTCCCTCATGCTATTTTACAGGTTTAGAAAACAATTCCGCCACTGACCGAAAAAAAACTAGTTTAAAGTCAGTGGTGCGTTGCGTATGTTATTCATATGCTATTTTAAGGGCGCATGCTTGGCCATAATGTAGCGTGTGCACAACGCACATACACTTTGATTCATCTACACACAGACGCAGCAGTTATTTTTGCAAATCATACATTATTACGATAGATAGACAGACATTTTATTATAAAAGCATACATCTAGCTTACACATTTACCCAAATTATCATACGCCTGTTTAACCGAAGTTAATTTGGGTGTGTTTCTCCATCCTCAACGTCCCTGACGGGAACGTCGGTCTCCTCGGCTGTGAACCGCTCCTGGCGTGCGTCTGGCAAATCCGCCGTTATAATAGGAATCCGCTATAGAACAAGCGCGCCTGCTCTTAAAGGGAATGTGAGATGTCGCTCTGATTGGTTTATTTCACGTTACGCCCAAACCACACCTATGAGTAATGAAGCTACTTCAGACCAACCCCTTTTAGATTTGCGCCAGGCGCAAGAGTCATTTATCCCGCCGGTATAATAGCAACAGCGCCAAGACCCGCCCACAAAGTTACTTGCGCTTGACACTTGCGTTTCAGATCGTTAAAAAATAGGGCCCCATATATTTTTCCGTGTATACAAATCTCGAGTGCTTCAGAACGAGCCTAAAAGATTTGTGTGTGTGTGTTCATCATGATCTGACCTCGGTCCGCTGTTTCACCGCGGTGAGCACTGACTGAACTCGCTGCAGGTGGGCAGCACTGTGAATCACACTACAAAAGCAGCAAAAATAGCAACAAAGAAGCAGCGACTGAAGCTCAAACGCCGCAGAATACTGTAGATCCTCCTCTTCTCTTTGTTGAATTAACTTTCAGGAATTATCGAATGAGGATAATCTCAAAAAGCCTGTCAAAACAGCACATCTGAGTCATATTTCACCAGCAGAATAAATAAGAAATCAGATTTAGCTCTTTCTTTGTTGCTGTTTTTGCTGCTTTTGTAGTGTGAATCATAGTGCACTGGAGACCTTTACATCCACTTTACTAAGATTATGTGCATTGTGACATTATTTTCATGATGATTAAGCTAATTTTTTATTAATTAATGCTAAACAAAATATAATTCTCATGCAAAAAATAACGTTTTATTATTTATTCTGTGAAGTATTTGTACATCTCAGTGGTATTGGTTGAACTGTATTTACTTTGTGCTGATTTTAACAGGTAAAAACATTTGTAATTAGGGATGCACTGATATGAACATTTTGGCCGATACCGATAACCGATAATTCTTTATATTTGAAAGCCGATAACCGATATATTGGCCGATAAATCTGAATCTAAATTTTTATATAATTTTTGAGAGCCTGAATACAAAAACAAAAGTCTCACCATTAAAAGCCATTATTTTCAATATAATTATATGTAGCCTATATGAAGAACATTTTGCAATTAACTGTATTTTCCTTTTTGAAGTGATTATATATATATATTAAATGTATATGAAACTATTTATAAATGTAAATAAATATATTGGCCACATTTTCTAATCAGGCCGATAACGATAACATAAAAAATGATCACATATCGGCCGATACTGATATGGTGGCCGATATAAATATTGCATCCCTAGTTGTAATAAAACAGTATAAAATTGCTGTATTACAGTAATGAGAACCACCATTAAAAATAGGAGAAATTACAAAAAAAACGTAAAAATACCACGAATTAAAAAGACATAAAATACGGAAATTATAATTTGTCATGAAAATAATGTCACGATGTAAAATGTAAAATTCTAATATATCTAATAAAATAAAATATGATGGGGTTAAGTATCACCTGGACCCGATTCCTTGAGATTTATTCTAACACACTAAAGAAAGAAACAAACCCAATAGCAGAAGAAAAAAACTGTAACTGAGCAAATGAGTCTGTCTGTAGTGGTTCAGTGAATATTGAGCCGGATCACTACAGTCTGCTGACTTCAGCTTTGAACGAGCTAATTAATTACATTAAAAATCTTGTCTCGGATTGAAGAAATCATGTTGATTTTGTCCTTTTGAACTTTTGCCATTTAACAAAAATGTAATTCTGCAGCTCCGATGATAAATGCTTGTACCGGCCATAAAAACGGAAATTACTCCACGGCCACTGAGGTCTGATATATGTGCGGCAGGGATATTAAATTGGCAATTTATCATTAATTGCTGCGATCAAGACCTTCAAAAATGAGCTATCAAGTTGATTTGTTAACGGAAAATTAAAAAGGGAGGATGTTTCATCAGCATGATGAGGTTTGATCATATAGTGCACACTAAAAATAGCCCTATTAAAAATACAGCCTACAGAACAAACAAGCACATCTGTAATGAGGTTTAATCAGAGCTGCAAGAATATTTAGGATGAAGGTCAAAACTTAGACCTGCTTTAATGGGTCTATTATGCTTGATTTGTGTTCTCAGGATCTATTAAGTTAATCAAAACATTTAAAATGGCAATTTATACAGACAAAGACTTGATTACACCTCTGTTTACACTAGGGATGCAGCGATATGAAAACTTTGTCCGATACCGATAATTCTTTATATTTGAAAGCCGATAACCGATATATTGGCCGATAAATCTAAATCCAAATTTTTTATATAGTTTTTGAGAGCCTGATTACAAAAAAATTATTAAAAGCCATTATTCTCATTATAATTTTATGTAGTTTTATGACCAAACATTTTGATGAAGGAAATAATACATTATTTATCAGCTTTAATATATCAGCCAAATTTTCTTATCGGGCCGATAACGAGAACATTAAAAATGAACATCGGCCGATACTGACATGGTGGCCGATATATCGTGCATCCCTATATGTGATGTAAAACAGCATAAAACCACCATTAAAGCTGATGGAAATTACTAAAAACTTAAAAATACCCGAAAAAACAACAACAAAAAAACAACAAAAAAACATAAAATATGGAATTTAGAATTTCTTTAGAATTGACGTTTTCTTATCGGGCCGAATAAGAAAACGTACATTTAATCTTATGTACTAATCTTAGTACATAAGATTAAAAATGAACATACAGTATATCGGCCGATACTGACATGGTGGCCGATATATCGTGCATCCCTATATGTGATGTAAAACAGCATAAAACCACCATTAAAGCTGATAGAAATTACTAAAAACTTAAAAATACCCCCAAAAAAACAACAAAAAACCCCCATAAAATATGGAATTTAGAATTTCTTTAGAATTGACGTTTTCTTATCGGGCTGATAACGATAACATTATCGGCCGATACATCGTGCATCCCTAACTGAAACACACTCACATCCGATGAGCATGACGCAGATGGAGAAGATCTTCTCTGAGTTGGTGTTCGGCGACACGTTCCCGAAGCCCACGCTGGTCAGGCTGCTGAAGGTGAAGTATAACGCCGTCACGTATTTATCCTTGATGCTGGGTCCTGATCTCGGGATGCTGATGTTGTGCTGTTTGCCCAGATGAACGCCGAGCGCGTGAAGCCAGCCGATGGAGCGGTTCTGCTCCACGTTCCCGATGGCGTACCAGATGCAGGCCAGCCAATGAGCGATCAGAGCGAAGGTGCACATGAGCAGGAACAGGACGGCCGCCCCGTACTCAGAGTAACGGTCCAGCTTACGAGCCACTCGCACCAGCCGTAGGAGTCGCGCCGTCTTGAGGAGGCCGATGAGGGTGGTCGTCTGGAGCGAGAGGATACGGGAAAAACACTAAATTAAGCATCATAACAAAGATGTAGAGTTTTGAAGGAACACTAGAAACATGTTTTTCATGTTTTTGAAAAAAGTCTCTTCTGCTCAGGGATCAAAAATGTGAAATATTATTGCATTATGGCCGATGAGGGTGGACGTCTGGGACGAGCCGGTACAGGAAAAACACTCTTTTTCATTTCTACAATTTTAGCTTTAAAAATCGACATCTACAGCGTTGTAATACTTTTTTTCACACATATCTTCACCTGACGTCTTGTAATCCTTTCCTTTCATTATTTTTATATGCAATGCATCAGATTCATATATATACATGTGACCCTGGATCACGTCACCAGTCTCGAGTCGCACGGGTATATCTGTGGCAATAGCCAACAATACATTGTATGGCTCAAAAATATAGATTTTTCTTTTATGTCAAAAATCATTAGGCTATTAAGTAAAGATCATGTTCCATGAAGATATTTTGTAAATTTCCTACCGTAAATATATATAACATTTATTTTGGTGAGTGAATGCAGCACAATCGCGAATATAAATACTTTAAAGGAGATTTTCTCAATGTTTTGATTTTTTTGCACCCTCAAATTCCAGATTTTCAATAGTTGTGTCTCGGCCAAATATTGTCCTATCCTAAAGTGTAACTGAGATTTGTTTGTGATTTGGCCTATATCTTCTGGCCTCAGAATGGCACCAACAATCAATTAGCAGACACTTTAATTCAAAGCATCAAATGAAAACACAAAAGAGCAACATCTCAAGCAAGCTTTCATTAGAGCCCACAACATTTGCATTGGAAAGATGAAGTGAGTACACAAGAGCCAGAGAGTGCCGCATGATTCCCTCACCTCAGCACTCACCTCCTCCCCGGTCCGGTATATGAGCAGGTCGAAGGGGATCGCGGCCACCATGTCGATGAGGAACCAGCCTTTAAAGTAATGCACAGCGATTCTCAGCGGGTGACTGACCACCTCGTCGTTGGCGTTGACGTATGTGGTGCGGAAGTTGATGATGATGTCGATGATGAACATGATGTCCACGATGAGGTCCACCACGTTGAGAGGACTGCAGGAGTATCCGCAGTTCTGCATGGAGACCTCGTCCTCCTCGTCCAGAAGGAAAGCTGCGGAGTACGGCGTGAGGATCGCGGTGTAGATCACCAACAGCAGGATCAGCCAATCCCACACCGCTTTGAACGGGCTGTAGTGCAGGACCGTCCACTTGTGGATCCGAGGAGCCTGGAGTTTGTACTCCGGAAGAACATCGGCGCCCAGAGACAGAACCTGGATCGGAAGAGAGAAGAGAACGGATGATTTAACGGGACGCTTCAAAGACGCTTGTGTTTGGAAACGTTGCATTCGAGTGGCATTAAAGGGATAGTTCACCCAGAAATGAAAATTAGCCCATGATTTACCCACCCTCAAGTCATCCTTGGAGTAAAAAAATAAACATAGAAAAAAATAAAATTAGCTATGGAAAAATAATGTGAATAAAAGACCTAAGTAGTTCATCTTACATTTCATATAGTTGCTTGATGGAGCCAATATAAAGCAGAATGACCCTAAAATTGAAGATCGAAGAGAACGGATGATTTACCGGGAAGATTTAAAGGGGTGGTTGATTGTGATTTCTCTTTTCTAACTTCAGTTAGTGTGTAATTCTAACAGAAAACCCTTAAAGGAACACGCCGACTTTTTGGGACTTTAGCTTATTCACCGTATCCCCCAGAGTTAGATAAGTCCATACATACCCTTCTCATCTCTGTGCGTACCGTAACTCTGTCTGACGCACCCACCGCTAGCCTAGCTTAGCACAAAGACTGGAGGTAAACGGCTCCAGCTAGCATACTGCCTAGAGCCCTGCACGGGGCAAAACATCCAGCCCTAACCGAGACCTGGCCCGTGGTGTTCAAGCCCTAATCCGGCCCCAGCCCGAACCCGACCCGAGACCAACATCAATATCACTTTGAGCTCTCTCTGATGCGCGGTGTGACGCACACACATACACACACGCAAAGTGTGTGATAAGTGTGTGGACTTATCTAACTCTGGGGGATACGGTGAATAAGATAAAGTCCCAAAAAGTCGGCGTGTTCCTTTAATGCGCTCCGGCTGCTCATCCGCACAACAACAGTGTTTGATAATCGAGAAACAGGATCCAAGGTGCAAGCGGTGACATTTTTTTCAAACGTTATCATCTTCAAAACCGTGAATCTGTGTAAACACTGACGCCGTGCACATGCGTATTACGTGTTTAGTCTATAGATATGTGCATTTGAATATATATGTGCGCAGGCGTGTGTCTTTCTCTACAAATTGACCAACAAATAACTTGTCTGGCCTTAAAAATTCATAATACAGAATTTATTTATTTTTTAACAGGAAGTTTTAAAGCTGCTTGTGTTTGGAAACGTTTCATTTAGAGTGGCTTTGCAACCAGGCCGTTTATGAGCTCGTTACCCTAAACTGCAGTCTGGGAGATGCACATAAAAGAACAGTCCTAATTAATTTATGCAGATTGCAGACTGATTTAAATGAACAATAGGAAATTAACACAAAATCAGATCATTCTACATAATCACAAATAATTATAATTTAAAGTCCCCCTGTGGTGTAAATCCAGCTTTTAATGTAGTTTATGTGTCTATGTGGTGTTTTTAATGTGCTTTAAGACAAAGCATGTGTAAGTTCATAAGTCGACACCATTGCTGAGTATTTCCTCCTTAAAACTGCAGTGAACCAAAGACAGTCTCAAAGTTTCAAAGATGCTTGTGTTTGGAAACGTTTCATTAGAGTGGCATTAATACACCAAAGAACGTCTGCAAAAATATGCAATAAATGTTCTTTTGCACAAGCCACTGGCACACTGAATTATCTTCCCAAATGCTTTTTCTCACATGCTAAAACTTACAATAGTATCTCAATGATATTAATACTGTGTTACATTTTAGACACAATATTGTCTGTTTTTGCTCAATTTTGCTGTGTTTCGTTTCTGAATGAATCCGTGATTTGAACGAATCAATCGGGTGAACCAATGATTCAATGACTCATTCATTAAGAGAGTCATTTACTTTGTTCCTGAATGAATCAGCCGTTTGAACGAATCGAATGAATCAATGACTCACTCATTTAGACATTTACCGCCACAAGTTTCACTTCATTTAAAAAATATCCTATTTTGAGGATAGTCTGTCATCATTTACTCACTCTAATGTCTTTTTAAACCTGTATGACTTTCTTTCTTTCTTTTGCGAAACATAAAAGAAGATATTTCAAAGAATGTTGTAAACAAAACAGTTGTTGATCTGTAAATACAGATTAAGATGCAGCTTCTAAAAAAAAAAAAACTTTTAGCCTAAAAGTTTATGTGTAATAAATTCTATGTTGAATCAAACCGCCATAAGTTTCACTTCATAAAAATAAAATAAAAAAAATCATATTTTGCCCAAAAATAAAAATTGTGTCATCATTACTCACCCTCATGTCTTTTTAAACCTGTATGACTTACTTTCTTTTGAGTAAAAAAAAAAGATATTTCAAAGAATTTTGTTAACAAAACTGTTTTGGTCTGTAAATATATATAAAATCCCGATGCAGCTTCTGAAAAAAATTAAAATAAATCATGTCACTTTTAGCCTAAAAGTTTATGTGTAATAAATTCTATGTTGAATCAAATGCAATATTTCTTTCTAAAGCTACTTTTTGTAACGTAAATTTGATGCTTTTCTCATTTCACACAATAAAGACTTTAATTTATCAGCCAAATCTGATGTGCGATTAATCAGATTAATCATAGCATGTAATTAATTAGATCACAGCCCTAAACACATTCATTTTCATGTGAAGGTTTCAAAAACAGTAATATAGTGAAATATTGTGATATAAAGCACGAGCGCACTAGCGAGGGAGGGTGGTTTGACACAGGTGTGTGTGTTGGTGTGCGAGAGGAGTTGACCTCTCACGACCTCTGATGATGGTCTTATATAAAGCCGCTTTAGGAGAAACTCACGAGTGTTTCTCACCCATCCGCACGATGAAGTGTTTTGACGCACAAATGCACGTCATGCACATTTTAGTGCGTTTAAGTTTAAGTACAGCTGTTTGGAAACACAATTTGACACATTATAGCACAACAAACAAGCCCCACACACAGCGCTGTCACGCAACTACTGTTATGATGGTGTTCTCGCTGTCAGGACGTCTTTGAGACGCTCGGCGCGCTGACAGACGCGTCCTGACTTGTGTTTTCAGTGCTACACAAAAATCAGCTGTTTTACTGCGATATGATTAAATGCACACAGACAACCAGGCCGTTTATGTGCGCGTTACACAAAACGGCAGTCTGAGAAATGCATATGCAAGAAGGGTCCTAATTCATTTATGCTGACAGGAAAACAAAAACAAATGAACAATAGCAAAGTAACACATACAAATAAAAAAAAAGTTTTTTTACAATAATTACAATTATTATGCTTTAAAGTCCCCCTGTGGTGGAAATCCAGCTTTTAATGTTGTTTATGTGTCTATGTGGTGTTTTTAATCTGCTTTAAGACAAAGCATGTGTAAGTTCATAAGTCGACACCATTGCTGAGTATTTCCTCCTTAAAACTGCAGTGAACCAAAGACAGTCTCAAAAACACACTTTGAAATCGCTGGTGTTTCTGACGTCACAAACTACCTTGTAACCAATCAGATCAACGTGTGATCGTCAACCAGTGGATCTCTGAGCTGAGTGAGTGAGTGGAGGTGGGGCTCATTTGCATATTCATAGAACCGCGCATACTAAATGAGGAAAGGGTGTCGAGTTACAGTCAAGATATTTTAAGGCATGCAGGAAAAAACGCTTAAATATGTCATTTTGGTGATCAAAGATGAGTTTTTAGGGATAAAATGATAGACTACAGGAGGACTTTAAAACAAAAACTTGCATTCAAAGATAAATTCCAGAAAGAAAACATAAATCACAGCCTCTCTCATCAGTCAATGTCAGATTTCTATGAGTGTACAGTAATTTCTGTCATGTTCATGTCACATTTCATCTCGTCTTAGATTGAGACGAACCCACATGAACGGAGCGAGTGGTTTGTTTGTGCGCTGAGAGATGGGAGATGGGAAAAGCCCAGCTGAACCTGTAGATACAGACTCACAAAAGCTGGAGCTCCAGCTTTACACCGCTCATTAATCTGCAGCTTCACTGTCACAGTATTAGACATCTTTAGGGTTAGGATCATGTCTGCCAAAGGCCTGAGCATCCGAGCCTCATGTCAGTCTGTGTCAAACGCAGGGCATTCTGGGTCAGCAGGTGTTGCGCACACACACACACACACAGGCCGCGGGCGAGAGCAGGTGCCACTCTCACACACAGCGGTTTACAGCACGGCACACACTCCTGCGTGAGTCATCATGGGAAATGTCCCGCGGTCTCACACACGTCAGATGCGGTGACGGAGACGCGACTCTGAAAAGAGCAGAGACGCTGTTCGCTGAAGACATGACGAACACTAGTGTTTCCACAAGCACAAACAGAAAAAGTATACTTGCAATAGTTCAATAGATTTAGTAAATGAATCTTGATTTAAGAATTTTTTGATATTTGGACTGGAAACAAGACAAAAATACTAAGTAAGAAAAGCATTTTTTGCAGTGCAGGCATTGGTCCTGAACACAGGGCGCGTTCTGGGACTGATCCCGGCAATGTTACTAGGTCCCCATCCCGGCATCGATCCCGGCATCAATCCCGGGACGTGTCTGCGTTCATACAGAAGCCACTCTAGCAATTTTACGGCAATTTCCCGGGATCAACGCGCTGTGTGAAAGGGGCTCTGGAGTCTGAGGACATCAGCTGGCATCACGCCTGAGCTCTTCTGCAGAAATCATCTGGTCTCTTGACCTCGAAAGCCCTGATCTCATCATTCAGCACCTATTAGAGCTCATGGCCGGACACGTCCCGCGTCAAGACCCTCCTCGGGGACTTCAGGCCTTATTTTTAGAAACCCCTGCAACTAAAATAAGCTTTTCAAATCTCCCCAGTGAAGCATGAAGCAAAACGATGTCAAAACACATTACAAGAACCCCAAACACGACCTGTTTATTCCCACATTCACTGGAGATGAAGAGATGCGCTTCAAAAAAAGAGGTTTATGATTATAACATTATAAAAAGAGGGGTTCATTTTAACATAAATGTTGTTGAGGGACACAATCATGATGAATGCGGTGGATTTTTGAAGAGAAATGTGGGGCGATCGATCGTACATTAACCCAAAACACAAATTAAGAGTCATCTGTGACGTCTAATAGAGAGGTACATCCAGTCAAATTAGGACTAGAAATGTCCATTTCTTTTCATCTACACTCTAAAAAATTATTTCAACAGACTTTTAAATGGAAAATGTGAGTTTGGCGAGTAAATATTGATATTAATTATCATCTTAGATCGAACTGCTCCTTCAAATGTCCCTTTATTCTATTAAAAGACACTAAAACGTTCAATGCTGACACCTAGGAGAGTTGATTACGTTTAACAAAGGTTTAGGAGGATGAGATTTCCCTCTGGATGTGTGTCGTGTGTTAATTATATCTTCTAAAGGTCTGTTCTGTCCATTTGCTAGTTAGTTTTGATCTTTTTGAGCCATTTTCATTTCACGTGCGCTGAATGATTTGGCAAAAAAAAAACAATGATCATCATTGGATGTTGAAAAATGGACAATTGAATTTAACTAAAACATTTTTTTTTCACTACAAAAAAAGAATGGAACCAGCACATGTTTTTAGCAGAGAAATAAATATTTGTTGTTAAATACTACTATTAATGGATGGATGGATGGATAGATAGATGTGTGTGGATGTATTGTAGTATAATATTATTACCTGCAGCTTTCACGAATTTAATCTGAGAGTTCAAACCTGAATGAAAGCCCTCAGAAACCTCGAGTCAACAGATGTTTGATGGGCTGGAAGTGAAACGATTGAGGAGACAGAGCCGGCCTGAGAAAGTCCTCTGGTAAAACACTAAATCAAATATTGAAGAGCCCCAATTTCTATTTTAAACAAAGAAGCTTTGGATCTGTCAACTTAACAAGCTCTCGGTTTCTCGCCACCTCTGGGTTTGATCGCAAATAATTCAATCCTACAAGATTCGAGCCAAGAGTCACGAGCGAAACTCAAATATCACAAAGAAATATCCGAGACAAATCATATTGTTATAATATAGTGTAAATACAATGAGGAAAGGATCAAACAGTCAGAATCAGAAACTCTTCACCATTAGTCCTTTACTTTTATATCACAGATGATGTTCATGTAAAAATAATAAAAGAGCATCTGAATCAGTCATTAATCTTCTCTAATTCTGTCTTGATTTGCCCGACTGCAGCTTTCTTCTCAAATCTTCATCATTACCGCGGCTTCAGGACTCTCGTTGAGATACTACTATAGTTTATATCAATAGTTTGAATTAGTTTTTATGTGTATTAAATATACTGGCTCTCCAGATGTTATTGATTCTCTGTTGATTTCACAGCTCATGTGAATGAAGTTCCTCGCTCAGGTCTGGTGAGGATTTGAAAGCTTAAGTTTAGGACAGCGAGAGTTCAGCGCTTTCGGGGCTTCGGGCTTCTTTAATCTGCTTTAGGAGCCGCTTTTCATTCTGCTGATGAGAAACTTTAATAAGTTGCAAAGAATCTCTTAAAGACGTCTTTAAAAAATAGCTTCATTTCACAGCTCTCGGAAATACTCTGTACTGGACTCTGTTTCATGACATAAATACAGTATTGGTTTAAAACTTTGAAAGTAGGACTTTAATATGAAAGGGAAAAATGCATGTACGTCATAAACTGAAATGGAAATCCATGTGTCTGTTTAGAGATGTGGGTGAATGACGTCACATGATCAAGAAGATGTACATCATTAATGCTAAACATTTACATAAATCTATCAAATTACCTCATCTTTTCAGTCAAAACTGACAGCATCCACAAGAGCAGCGTGTGCAGATATCGTGTTTTATTACTGCTGTTCTCGACACTGTACCTCTGTAAAAGTAGGGATTCATGCACTTACTAGCATGAAGAACAAATATAGACACAGACTGCGCATAGAGATCGATTTAAGACTCAAACTCTCCTCAGAACAAACACACCCTGTGTGAGCTCTAGTTTTTATTGTTGAGCATATATTATACGAGCAAGAATGCAATGTTTCCTAAATATTAAAAAGATTGCAAATGTGATTTTAACAGTTCAACAAAAAGTGTCCTATTAAGTGATGTGCATTTTAAACAGTTTTGTCAGAATTGTTTGCTCTATTTTGCAATGAAATAATAGTTCCAATGAAAGCAACAGCAGTTTTCAACACAGCGGTGATTCGTGAACGAGTCGTGCGAGTCAATGATTCAATGACTCGTTTATAAATACAGCCACTCGTTTCAGTACTGAATGAATGAATGATTCAATGACTCACTCATTAAGACAGTGACTTGCCGCCACCTACTGGGGGTTTAAGTTTAATATTTAAAAGTATCACTTCATTTTTACCATCATTGCCTATTTCTCTATTGAACATTTTTTATTTAAAACATTATTTATTTTATAAAGGCATTTATAATGGTAAAAAGTGCAGTGGAAAATCAATTTAAACGTACAATATGTAAATTTTTCGCCGCTAGGGGTCGCTAACCTCTTACAATAACAAAGGTGTAGTTTGATGACGCAACATTTGCTAAGAATTATGGATCTTGTCGTCAACGTCAAGCCGACCGATCTAATAATGTTTATGGATGAGTGACTACATCGATGTTTTTATCATGACTGTGATATGAAGCAGGTCGGGATTGCTAAGAGACAGCTATCAGCTCCACACGCGACGCGAGTCCCGCGGATATAAAAGGAAAATGGACATTTCATTCTACCGAACTACACGCAAGTGCAGAATTACAACTCACAGGTCAGTTTATTAGACAAATTAAACTTGTGAGGTAACGCAGCGCTGTTTCACTTGGTCTAACATTACACTATCACACTAAACTGCATTTAAATGTGTTGAAATGTATGTGTTAGTTTGTCTGTATGAGACTAGCAGTAAGCTAGATCAACATTAGAATAACATACAGATCATATTCTAACATTTTATCATTGTTGAACTAGATAACATTGATTAGTTTTATGTAAATGTGCTCACCTGTTTAATAAAGTACATGTAGGAGCGGTCGAAGTCTCGGACGTGGAGCTCTCGTTTATATCTCGAAAACACCGCGCTGATATTGATTCTCGTTTTAGTTCTCCTTTTTTATCCAAAGTCTGCTTGCCATGGTCCATAATGTTTGAGCGAAACAACAACAGCGTGCAGATAGACATTGCGAACTACACAGTTGTCCACGTCTGTCGCCTTGGTTACTATCAGAGGGCTCTGGTTGCTATGGCAGTACGAGCGGAAACCAGGGACAACGCGGATATGACGACATTGACGGCGACAAAACGGAAATAAAGAAACGGTCCGTGTCTTCGAATTAAATTACAAATTTCTCCTGGTTTGAAAGTTGTTGGAAACAGTCGGGATAATGTAAGTAAACAACAAAAATATATATATAACATAGATATAGTGATTTTTGCTATTTTTAAAGCAAAAAAACTACATATCCTTTAA
>JAJAQA010000024.1:1902505-1912505 GCA_021464565.1 Rutilus rutilus | reverse complement strand
GATGCTTCACGGAGTGATCAGACACACACTGAAGGAGAGATCCTAGATATACAGACCAGAAGATCAAAGAGACATTCACAGAAACCTCTTAGCAACCACCCAGGACATCTTAGCAACCCTCTGGCAACCACCCAGGACATCTTAGCAACCCCCTGGCAACCACCCAGGACATCTTAGCAACGCCCTGGCAACCACCCAGGACATCTTAGTAACCACCTGGCAATCAACCAGGACATCTTAGCAACCCCTGTCAACCATTCAGGATATCGTAGTAACTCCCTGGCAACCACCCAGGACATCTTAGTAACCCCCTGTCAACCACCCAGGACATCTTAGTAACCCCCTGTCAACCACCCAGAACATCTTAGCAACCCCCTGGCAACCGTCCAGGACATCTTAGTAACCCTGTGGCAACCACCCAGAACATCTTAGCAACCCCCTGGCAACCACCCACATCTTGGCAGTGTTATTTTAGTATTATTTATAAACTATTACAGTATTCATTAATGTCAAAATAGCATTTATTTTTACATGTACAGTGTTAATTTTAGTTTTAGTTTAAACGTCAGTATTAAACTAGTTATTAAATAGTTATTTTAAGTAATAAATCATCTAATATATATATATATTTTTGTATTTCAGCTTTATTTCAATTATATAATTTTTTTTTGAGTTTTGTGGAAAGTGTTTTTCTACCACAATTAAGGACATCAAAACAAACGTTTTTTTTTTCATACAAGTTTGCAGGTTTCATCAACATTTAAGATAAAGTTGGACAATTTGCACATTACATGTCCATCATAAAATAACATGGTTTGTTTAAAAAGTATTTTATTGATGCAAATTACAATTTCAATATAGTGTGAGACACAAGCAGTTTAAAACTTGAGTCCCTGCTGTATGAATCCCAGTGTTTCTAAAGTGTGTATCAGATCTGAGCTGAAAGAACGTTACAGAACACACAGTTTCTGTTGCCTAGTTACAGCAGCGCGAGAGTAACCTCTCTCTGCTAAATATAAGCTCTGAAACTGAGCAGTGGACACAGGTAATACATGAACAGGAGATCAAACCAGAAAACAGATGTTTGTCCAGTCGTCTCACGTGTGTCAGTGGAGATCTCCAGTCATCTCACATGTGTGTCAGTGGAGATCTCCAGTCATCTCACATGTGTGTCAGTGGAGATCTCCAGTCGTCTCACGTGTGTCAGTGGAGATCTCCAGTCATCTCACGTGTGTGTCAGTGGAGATCTCCAGTCGTCTCATCTCCAGTAGTCTCACGTGTGTGTCAGTGGAGATCTCCAGTCGTCTCACAGGTGTGTCAATGGAGATCTCCAGTCGTCTCACGTGTGTGTCAGTGGAGATCTCCAGTCATCTCACGTGTGTGTCAGTGGAGATCTCCAGTCGTCTCACAGGTGTGTCAATGGAGATCTCCAGTCGTCTCACGTGTGTGTCAGTGGAGATCTCCAGTCGTCTCACGTGTGTCAGTGGAGATCTCCAGTCGTCTCACGTGTGTGTCAGTGGAGATCTCCAGTCATCTCACGTGTGTGTCAGTGGAGATCTCCAGTCGTCTCACGTGTGTGTCAATGGAGATCTCCAGTCATCTCACGTGTGTGTCAGTGGAGATCTCCAGTCGTCTCACGTGTGTGTCAGTGGAGATCTCCAGTCATCTCACGTGTATGTCAGTGGAGATCTCCAGTCGTCTCACGTGTGTGTCAGTGGAGATCTCCAGTCGTCTCACGTGTGTGTCAATGGAGATCTCCAGTCATCTCACGTGTGTGTCAGTGGAGATCTCCAGTCGTCTCATCTCCAGTAGTCTCACGTGTGTGTCAGTGGAGATCTCCAGTCGTCTCACGTGTGTGTCAGTGGAGATCTCCAGTCGTCTCACGTGTGTGTCAATGGAGATCTCCAGTCATCTCATGTGTGTGTCAGTGGAGATCTCCAGTCGTCTCACGTGTTGTGTCAGTGGAGATCTCCAGTCATCTCACGTGTGTGTCAGTGGAGATCTCCAGTCGTCTCACAGGTGTGTCAATGGAGATCTCCAGTCGTCTCACGTGTGTGTCAGTGGAGATCTCCAGTCATCTCACGTGTGTGTCAGTGGAGATCTCCAGTCATCTCACGTGTGTGTCAGTGGAGATCTCCAGTCGTCTCACAGGTGTGTCAATGGAGATCTCCAGTCGTCTCACAGGTGTGTCAATGGAGATCTCCAGTCGTCTCACGTGTGTGTCAGTGGAGATCTCCAGTCGTCTCACGTGTGTGTCAGTGGAGATCTGGAGATCTCCAGTCGTCTCACGTGTGTCAGTGGAGATCTCCAGTCGTCTCACGTGTGTGTCAGTGGAGATCTCCAGTCATCTCACGTGTGTGTCAGTGGAGATCTCCAGTCGTCTCACGTGTGTGTCAATGGAGATCTCCAGTCATCTCACGTGTGTGTCAGTGGAGATCTCCAGTCGTCTCACGTGTGTGTCAGTGGAGATCTCCAGTCATCTCACGTGTATGTCAGTGGAGATCTCCAGTCGTCTCACGTGTGTGTCAGTGGAGATCTCCAGTCGTCTCACATGTGTGTCAATGGAGATCTCCAGTCGTCTCACGTGTGTGTCAGTGGAGATCTCCAGTCGTCTCACGTGTGTGTCAGTGGAGATCTCCAGTCGTCTCACGTGTGTGTCAATGGAGATCTCCAGTCATCTCACGTGTGTGTCAGTGGAGATCTCCAGTCGTCTCACGTGTGTGTCAGTGGAGATCTCCAGTCGTCTCACGTGTGTGTCAATGGAGATCTCCAGTCGTCTCACGTGTGTGTCAGTGGAGATCTCCAGTCGTCTCACGTGTGTGTCAATGGAGATCTCCAGTCGTCTCACGTGTGTGTCAGTGGAGATCTCCAGTCGTCTCACGTGTGTGTCAATGGAGATCTCCAGTCGTCTCACGTGTGTGTCAGTGGAGATCTCCAGTCGTCTCACGTGTGTGTCAGTGGAGATCTCCAGTCGTCTCACGTGTGTGTCAATGGAGATCTCCAGTCGTCTCACGTGTGTGTCAGTGGAGATCTCCAGTCGTCTCACGTGTGTGTCAGTGGAGATCTCCAGTCGTCTCACATGTGTGTCAGTGGAGATCTCCAGTCGTCTCACGTGTGTGTCAGTGGAGATCTCCAGTCATCTCACATGTGTGTCAGTGGAGATCTCCAGTCATCTCACATGTGTGTCAGTGGAGATCTCCAGTCGTCTCACGTGTGTGTCAGTGGAGATCTCCAGTCGTCTCACGTGTGTGTCAGTGGAGATCTCCAGTCGTCTCACAGGTGTGTCAGTGGAGATCTCCAGTCGTCTCACGTGTGTGTCAGTGGAGATCTCCAGTCATCTCACGTGTGTGTCAGTGGAGATCTCCAGTCGTCTCACGTGTGTGTCAGTGGAGATCTCCAGTCGTCTCACGTGTGTGTCAGTGGAGATCTCCAGTCGTCTCACGTGTGTGTCAGTGGAGATCTCCAGTCGTCTCACGTGTGTGTCAGTGGAGATCTCCAGTCGTCTCACGTGTGTGTCAGTGGAGATCTCCAGTCATCTCACGTGTGTGTCAGTGGAGATCTCCAGTCGTCTCACGTGTGTGTCAGTTGAGATCTCCAGTCGTCTCACGTGTGTGTCAGTGGAGATCTCCAGTCGTCTCACAGGTGTGTCAGTGGAGATCTCCAGTCGTCTCACGTGTGTGTCAATGGAGATCTCCAGTCGTCTCATCTCCAGTCGTCTCACGTGTGTGTCAGTGGAGATCTCCAGTCGTCTCACGTGTGTGTCAGTGGAGATCTCCAGTCGTCTCATCTCCAGTCGTCTCACGTGTGTGTCAGTGGAGATCTCCAGTCGTCTCACGTGTGTGTCAGTGGAGATCTCCAGTCGTCTCACGTGTGTGTCAGTGGAGATCTCCAGTCGTCTCACGTGTGTGTCAGTGGAGATCTCCAGTGTGTGTCAGTGGAGATCTCCAGTCGTCTCACGTGTGTGTCAGTGGAGATCTCAGTAATGTCTCAGACGTCAGACGATCTGAGCTTGGTTTTCCAGCTCTGACTGGATGACGACTGCGGACTCCTTTGGGGATATTTGAACACAACAGAGATCTCCATAAAGTCTGATGAGCAATGAAGGAGCAAAAGCAATACAAAAACTCAATTCCTGGATTAGGGTAGCAAACAGGACTCCAAATTGCAATTAAAATTTGAATAGTAGTAGAATTAAAATGAACTGAGATTCAGCGAAATTCATATGTGACCCTGGACCGCAAAACCTCGCATGGGTCAATTTTTTTAAATTGAGATTTATACATCATCTGAAAGCTGATTAAATAACCTTCCCATTGATGTGTGGTTTGTTATGTTAGGACAATATTTGGCCGAGACACAACTATTGAAAATCTGGAATCTGAAGGTGCAAACAAATTGAAACATTGAGAAAATCTCCTTTAAAGTTGTGCATTTATGTTGGCGATTGTGCTGCATTCACACACACAAATAAATGCTTTATATATTTACGGTAGGACATTTACAAAATATCTCCATGGACCATGATCTTTACTTAATATCCTAATGATTTTTGGCATAAAAGAAACATCTATAATTTTGACCCATACACTGTTGTTGGCTATTGCCACAGATATACCCGTGCGACTCGAGACTGGTGACGTGATCCAGGGTCACATATACTGTGGTTGAGTGCTTTTAACTTCTGTGAATCAAAATGGAAGAACAGTTCATTTCCCAGAATGCACCTGTGAATAACAATTCCTGTCATTCCGATTCAACTTCCTGTTGTGGACAATTCAAGTTCTCATCAACACTCATGATTCTTACTGTTATTTTGCACAACACTGCTGGTTTCACAAGACTATCTGATAATAACCCAGTGTTTTCTTCTATAACTCTATTCTCTTTAATGCAGGTTTGCTGGAGCTATAAATCATCCGTCGTGTTTAGAGGAATGAAGAAACTGTAAACCCTGCAGGCGTTCATGAACTCGTCTCAACCAGATCTGATTTACTAACGGTTCCTTTATAACAATACAGAGAGAGATTCATCTTTCTGTTTCTTCCTCCGTTCTTCATTTAGTGGTGTCGTGCTGAAAAACATTACTTAATGTAACTTTATATTACGTTTTTAACGCATTAATTTAATTAGTTATGGAGAAATAACCCTATTAAAATGATTTAACACCGACCTACGTTTCATACAGTTTATGATCGGCTCGGAACGCATTTTCAAAGTGCACATTGAATTTTGCTTCATTCATTGCTGGACATTTAATGAAAATGCAATCGTAAGTCTCTTAACTGTGAGTGTAAATGCAATTAAGAAAAATAACATTTAAATGATCATTTTGCTACAGTTTTTGCTTGAACATGTTAAACATATCTAATCATTTCTGTAATACATTTTCATTTTCATTTTGCAACTTATAAAGCATTAAAATATGTATTCAATTTACATATTAAAACTAGTGTATGAAATGGCAAATGTCAATTATATAAATTCATTTTCATTTTGCACCAAACGTTGCACAAATGTAATGAAAATTTTTTATTTAAATACAGAAATGCATTGCCATTTTACATATTACATTTCAAATTGAATATTGCTACCCATATGCTTCCATAGAACTCACTGTAGAAGCCTGTAGACAGAGGCGGACAGAGTACACAGCTTCATTACTTGTTACATTACTGTCCGGCTCTGCCTGTAGAACACAGTCAGAATTAGCATATAATTCAAGATATCAGGGCAAAAATGCTCCTGTATGAGTTTTTCGTCTCAGTGCAATGCAGCACCAAGCGCGACGCAAGTGTTTTTTGCTAGTTTCAGCCCGACGCAATTATCATTTTCATGTCCTGCACCACGTTGTTTAAATAGCAAATGCATTTGCACCCATCTGTGCCCATGGGCTGCTGGTCTGAGAACGAGGTGTGTGTTCAGGCGCATTGTTGTGCGTTGCTATTTTGAGGAACAGAAATAGACTGCGCCATTGACCAACTGAAACCTGGTCTAAAGTCAATGCCGCAATATTTTTTTTGTTATTTAATGAGCGCATAAGTAATGTGCGCCTATAGGCAGGTCAACAACACGTATACACTCTGCTTATTACACACACAGGGACGCGCAGCACACACACATGCCAAATATTTAAAATAAAGGATTACAATGTAAAAGATTATTATTGTGTACATAAAGATATGGTGAATCCGGCTTGTACCGTAGATGATCTGCTTGCGCACTTTTACCTCGCGCACGAGCAGATCCGTTTGCGCTCTGGAGATGCGCCCGGTCTTTCCACTATCAAATTCCGTCATGTAAATGGCGAATCCGCCATGGCGCGAGCGCAACTGGCATTTAAAGGGAATGGGAGATGAGACTCTGATTGGTTTAATGAACATAAATCCCAAAACACTCCCATTACTCATTATGAGAATAGGGACAACCATTTTAGACCATGCGCCGGGAGCGCCGACCATTTTTCCCGTCGTTAAACTAGCAAAAGTGGATTCGGACACACCCTAAGTGAACTTGCGCCCTGCGCTTTAGACCATGCGCTTAGATAAATGCGTTAAATGTCTAAACGAGTGAGTCGTTTAGACATTTAACGCCACCTACTGGTAGTTTTAGTTCCTTATTTAGAGAATAGTTTCATTTAAAAAAGTTTTTCCTTATTAATAAAAAAACTATTAAAGGTATAGTTCACCAGTAATGAAACTTCTGTCATAATGTACTCCCCCTCATGGCCATTGAAGCCTAAAAGTGTATGTGTTATAAATTCTGTTGAATCAAACTAAATATCTCTTTCTAAAGCTACTTTTTGTAATCACAAATTTGATGTGATTAATTAGATTAAACTTTTTAATGGCTTAATTTACGTATGCATTTATTTATTATTATTTTTCCAACCCAAATTACTGTAATTATTATCAAATAAAAGTAGAAGAAAAATAATTGTACGTTTACATTTACATTTTCATTTAGCTGACGCTTTTATCCAAAGCGACTTACAATTGCTATATATGTCAGAGGTCGCACGCCTCTGGATCAACTAGGGGTTAAGTGTCTTGCTCAGGGACACATTGGTGTCTCACAGTGGATTCGAACCCGGGTCTCTCACACCAAAGGCATGTGTCTTATCCATTGCGCCACACCACCCCACACGTATATTTTGCCTTATAAAGGACAAGCTTATTGCCAAGCATTATATTTATTCACTTGATTTTCCCTCCTGTCGGAGCGAGTGTTGCGGAGGAATCAGCGGAGGAAACACACAACATGAAATATGAGAATCAGATTTGAGGTTTGTTTGGCTCCTGGTGTTTCTCAGCGAGGTTGTGTAACTCAGCAAACAGAACGATCACTGAACTTGTATTCTGGATGGATGAACGTGTCACATGATCAGATCAGTCTCTGAGGTTTATAAAGTGTGTATGGTGAAACAGGTGAAGCGAGTTATTGAGTTATGAGGAGTCCAGTGTACATCCAGATCTGTCTCATATGACAGGAATATACTGAAACCCTCACAATAACCATCATAAAACAATACACAACTTATGCAAACACACACACACACCTTTCCACGTCGTCGATTGCCACTGAGAGTCTGCTGATTCACTCTAATAACTCACTTAATCAGTACTATAATCTCTCCAACAGATGCTATGTATTTTGCCCCATCACTGGCCGTTTTAGTTTATTATTTAGAGTATCATTTCATTACAAAAAAATGTTTTTTTCCTTATTAATAAAAAAAAACGTTAAAGGTATAGTTCACCCAAAAATGAAAATGCTGCCATATAATTTGTGTATTATTTGTGTTCTTATGCAAACTAGATCATGGGAAAAACTTAAAAAACTTGCTGTATGAAAAAACGGATGCATCTACATTTTAAATGAAGATATGAGATATGAAGAGATGAGATATGAAGAGATGAGATATGAAGATATGAGATATGAAGATATGAGATTTGAAGATATGAGATATGAGGATATGAAGATATGAGATATGAAGATATGAGATATGAAGATATGAGATATGAAGATATGAGCTATGAAGATATGAGCTATGAAGATATGAGCTATGAAGATATGAGATATGAGGATATGAGATATGAGGATATGAGATATGAAGATATGAGATATGAAGATATGAGATATGAGATGAGGATATGAGATATGAAGATATGAGATATGAGATATGAAGATATGAGATATGAAGATATGAGCTATGAAGATATGAGCTATGAAGATATGAGATGTGAGATATGAGATATGAAGATATAAGATATGAAGATATGAGCTATGAAGATATGAGGATATGAGATATGAAGATATGAGATATGAAGATATGAGCTATGAAGATATGAGATATGAGGATATGAGATATGAAGATATGAGATATGAAGATATGAGATATGAAGATATGAGATATGAGGATATGAGATATGAAGATATGAGATATGAGGATATGAGATATGAAGATATGAGATATGAAGATATGAGAGCAGCGATCGAGACCAAAATGTGACTCTTCTGTTGAAAACATGACAGATGAAGCTTCATTCACTACATGTTTCCCACGGTTTATAATGATCCATTATTATTAATTCTGTGAGACAACAGAGTTTTAATTCATCATATCATATTTAAATCAGGAGGTGTTCTGGTGTGATTAAACAGAGTCAAACGGATCATTAGCATACTGTGATTACAGCTCAAACACAAAGGCCCAGTAACAAGTAATTCATCAGATATGAAGTTATTAAACAATGCTGCGTGTGAGAGAGTCCGTGATGCTGGATGGCATAATTCAATAACTCTACACAAAATATTGATTTGACTGAGATGTAATATTTTATTAGCTCACCAAATGCACAACTTCCACTAAGAAAGCCCGTTCCTAGCGAGTGTATAGCGGCGCTGACTCCAGTGACCCGCATGAGCCGGTGTCTCTGTGGTTATCTGGGAATATCATACGATTAGCCAATCAGAATCAAGTATTCCACAGAGCCGGGTGATAACTGTGAGTAATGCAGAACTGATGACTGATTTATAAACAGACTGAAACAGAACGCAGTGCATCATGGGTAAAGAGCCGTCAGAGTCCGGTGATCTGTCGCTCTAATGGATGATCCTGGCAGCCAATCAGATCGCTGTCACTTACGAGGATGAACGGTTTCACACACACCTCACAGATCACTCACACACACCTCACAGACCACTCACACACACCTCACAGATCATTCACACACACCTCACACACACCTCACAGATCACTCACACACACCTCACAGATCATTCATACACACCTCACAGATCATTCACACACACCTCACACACACCTCACAGATCATTCACACACACCTCACACACACCTCACAGATCACTCACACACACCTCACAGATCATTCACACACACCTCACAGATCATTCACACACACCTCACACACACCTCACAGATCATTCACACACACCTCACAGATCATTCATACACACCTCACAGATCATTCACACACACCTCACAGATCATTCACACACACCTCACACACACCTCACAGATCACTCACACACACCTCACAGATCATTCACACACACCTCACACACACCTCACAGATCACTCACACACACCTCACAGATCATTCACACACACCTCACAGATCATTCACACACACCTCACAGATCATTCACACACACCTCACAGATCACTCACACACACCTCACAGATCATTCACACACACCTCACAGATCATTCACACACACCTCACAGATCATTCACACACACCTCACAGATCATACACACACACCTCACAGATCATACACACACACCTCACAGATCATTCACACACACACACACACACACACACACACACACACACACACACACACACACACACACACACACACACACACACACACACACACACACACCATTTTTGATCAAGTGAAAACAATATAAATATTTAAAACACAAGCTTTTTGATTATTAAAATTAACTAAACCATTAAAACTGAATTTAAGA
>JAJAQA010000024.1:1860005-1892505 GCA_021464565.1 Rutilus rutilus | reverse complement strand
CCCAGAGATCCGGCTTAAACTGGATCATAATTACACGAGTCAGGCTCGTTGACCCGTCCACCTGTAGGCAAACACGAGGAGGGCAGAGCTCTGGGAAACAGAAACGAGTCTCATCTTATACTTCAAATGCATAATTGATGTTGAATGAGCGTCGGCCTGCTCTCAGCAGAGGTCCTGTCGTGATGAGACGGGTAATTAGCATAACGAGCCCCTCGGCCGCTGATCACTGCGGGACACGGTGAACACACCTGTCCTGCTGTAAACTCACGAGAGTCCCGTGTGCGGAGAGACTCCAACTCCAGGAGCAGGATAAAGATGGATGGATGGACAGATAGAAGGATGGATGGATGGACAGATAGAAGTATGGATGGATGGATGGATGGACAGATAGAATGATGGATGATTGGATGGATGGATAGAACGATGGATGGATGGATGGATGAATGGACAGATAGAACGATGGATGGATGGATGGACAGATAGAACGATGGATGGATGGATGGATGGATGGATGGACAGATAGAATGATGGATGAATGGATGATTGGATGGATGATAGAACAATGGATGGATGGATGGATGGATGAATAAATGGACAGATAGAACGATGGATGGATGAATGGATAGAATTATGGATGGACAGACAGTAGAACAATGGATGGATGGATGGATGGATGGATGAATGAACGGATGGATGGATGGACAGAATGATGGATAGAATGATGGATGAATGGATAGGCAAACGGATAGATGAATGGATGATGGATGAATGGACAGATGGATGGATAAAACGATGGATGGATGGACACACAGACAAATGATGGATGGATGGATAGAATGATGGATGAATGGACGGATAGATAGAACGAAAAATGATAGATGAATGGATGGCAAAACAGAACCATAAAACTTAATGACAAAAATAATGAATGAAAGTCTCAAACACCCTCGCCATCCGTCATTGGCTGAGAAAACACAAAGCCCCGCCCCCAAACTTATGCCATTGGTTCAGCCAGTGCCGTCCGGTCCAGTCAGGACACTCAAAGAAACAGATCAGATCAGATGAATGCAGTAAATGCTGCAGAAACACAAACTTTACCTTTAAATGGTCATCTAGCGAGTTTCCGTCTTAAACTCAAAAGCTCTTGATTATTTTAGACGGAATCAACTCTATAAATGTCTGATTCACCCTGTAAAACTCAGAGGCTGTGGTGACTGAAGATGACTGAAGAACAGATGCGGTTACACCGAGATCAACTGTTTCTAGTACTCTCCAAAAATAATATTTATGTATTTGAATTGCATATAAAAATGTTCATGCATTTGTTCTAGCATAAACTAATAAGCTTAATGTGATGCATATTTGTCAAAAAACTCTGGAAAACATTCATTCTGCGATTACTCCTGAAATCTTCCAGAAGCGTCACATTCAACCCTGGTGGTCATTAGAGACACAAATACTTCCACTGATTGTAATATGTAAATATCAGAGGAACTTCCTCTTAATGTTTTGATGTTTGTGTGTTATCTCTTTCAGGCGCAGCGCCCAATCATATCAAAGAGATGTTTATTCATGAGATTATGGCAAAAATGGTAAAAAAACACACAGCTGAGCGCTTTGCTATCTCAACACGTTAGCGCTCGGCCTTATACGGTAAAAACAACAACAGATGACGATGTTGTGAAGCATTTGTTTGATGTCTCCTTCAACAGAATATTTACCGCAGTATATGTCTAGAAAGGCCAGCGAATACAGTGTTTATCCGTGTTTGCAATATTTGAACTGGCTTGCACCAATAATGAAATACTGTTCTTGTAAATACTTTCCAGCATTTCAGTAATAAAAGCGTAGGCTCGATCTTTAAAAACGCATCCAAATTACAGTGAAGCGCAACCGTACGGTGCTCCACAGAGGACAAAAAGGATTTAAAGGAGTTCACTTCAGAATTACAATTTCCTGATAATTTACTTCAACCACGTCATCCAAGATGTTCATGTCTTTCTTTCTTCAGTGGAAAAGAAATGAAGGTTTTTGAGGAAAACGTTCCAGGATTTTTCTCCATATAGTGTCTTCAATGGGGTCCAACGGGTCGAAGGTCCAGATGTGAGTTTCAGTGCAGCTTCAAAGTCTCGACACGATCCAGCCGAGGAATAAGAGTCTTATCTAGACAAACCAGCGGACATTTTATTCAAGCTTCAAGTTTGTTATATAGCACACTTAAAAACAGCAAACATGGCTGAACGAAGTGCTGAACAAAACACAAGATAAAGAGACAAGGGCAAACCACACATTCAGGACAGAAGCTCACAATGAATTCAAAGCTAAAGGAAAAAGTAGGTTTTAAGAGAAGATTTAAAAACAGTTAAAGACTGCGGCGATCTGATGTAAAGCCTAGAGCAAAGGCTCGATCTCCTCTCCGCTTTAATCGTGATCTGGGGACAGATACAAGTCTCTTATCACCAGACCTCAGATTTCTTGTGGGATTGTGTGGACAGAGTAGCTCAGACAATTTTATAAAAAAAAAAAGAAACATTTATATACTTTTTAACCACAAATGCTCGTCTTGTACTAGCTCTGATGCGCCACACATTACGTAATCACGTTGAAAGGCCAGAAATGTAGAGTAGAAAATCGCTGTTTTACCTTTTATTTTTCTATTTTTTTTGTAAATGCTGTTTGACTGAGTCTTTGCACGTTTGCTTTGTAAACACTGGGTCTGTTCTTACGCCTAGGTCACGCTTGACCTTTCAACGTGATTACGTAATGTGTGGCGCATCGCAGAGCTAGTACAAAATGAGCATGTGTGGTTAAAAAGTATATAAATGTTTATTTTGTTATAAAATGTCTGCTGGTTTGTCTAGATAAGACTCTTATTCCTCGACTTTGACTTTGAAGCTGCACTGAAACTCACTCACCCGTTGGACCCCATTGAAGACACTATATGGAGAAACATCCTGGAATGTTTTCCTCAAAAACCTTCATTTCTTTTCCACTGAAGAAAGAAAGACATGGATATCTTGGATGACGTGGTTGAAGTAAATGATCAGGAAATATTAATTCTGAAGTGAACTACTGCTTTAAACAGTGACTTTTTAAGTGATCTCTCCTTGTAAACTCGATGTGGATTCAGATGGAAGTGAAATTACCACACGACATTGGTGTTTGTCATAAAACAGTAGGTAATTCAGCATATGGGGAATATCATGTGGGAGGCGGGAAAAAAACACTGACATTCTGCATTCAGACGGCAATAAAATCACACTGTCTCCTGTATATGTTAAAAATACCTTGCGACCCCGAGAGAAACAATTACCGCCCGAATAGCTCTGCAAAATGTTCACATAACAAAAGTAAATATTCTGTATCATGTTAACTTCAGTATCCCATAAAAACTGCAGTTAGTTCTGATCTGAGGATTTACAGCTTCATTAAACACTCCTCAAGCTAAAAGACGGTATAGATGTGTACAGTCAGTCGCTGGAAAGGTCAGTTCATGATCTCCCTGTGGTTGGAGGGACAGTAAATGTTAACAATGTTCTTAAGGATAGGAAATCGACTGCAGTTCGAGGCACAGGAGTCAGGCGACACACACACATCAATGAGGTCAAACACGACTAAACACACGGGAACTAACGTTTTCCTTCTGGATTCACACATCTGCATGCTGATAACTATCTCCTTTTGTATTGTAAGCTAGGTTTGGGTGAGTAAATAGTGAGAGGATCTTCATTTTGGGCTGAAGTATCCGTTTAAAACGCCTGTTTAATCATCATGATGCCGACAGAACCCCATTAAGTCAGAAGGACGTCAGGCGTTTCAAATGAAACCTGAGAAAGCCTCAGGGGCCGCGCTTTCTGTGTTGATAATTAATCTTGCATGATTTGTATGGCACCTCGCAGTGAATATTCCTTCATTGATCTGAGCGATGTCCTGGAATAACTCCAGGCGCTTTCATTAGGATGAAACCGCTCCAACTCAGACGGATTTCGACTAACTCTCGAGGTTGACATCGACCTGCAGAACCGGAGCTTCCAGGCATGAAGAACAATAGCTCTCGGGTTGCGATCGGTTCCACTTAAATGTGTTTGGTGCCACAGTGTCATCCAGAAAAGGAATCGTTCCTCGGCTTCGTTCGTGCTTCGCCGGGATAACAAACGACACCATTACTCCAAACACGGATCCTCTCTGCCCCACTTACACTGGAGTGCTGCGGTCGGCAGGTATCTTCACACACACACACACACACACACACACACACACACACACACACACACACACACACACACACACACACACACACACACACACACACACACACACACACACACACACACACAATGTGCTGACATGTCTTTTGTAAAACCAGGTGCTTTTACTTCTGTGAATCATTCCACATTCACTATAATGAGGGATCCACGGAAAATGTCCTTTCCCATTATCCAAAACCTGTTAAAATCATATAAAATTAAATAATGCATATATATATATAATATTAAGTATATAATATTTCATTTTATAATAAATATATTGTACATAAATAATACATATATTATCTAAATTTACATATATTTTGACAATATAGTATGTTTAGAAAATATATAATCTATTTTTATTATAATTATAAAAAAAAAATATATATATATATATATATAAAACATATTTTTTAATTCACTTTTAAGTCACTTATTCCAAAATTAAACATTATATGTTTAGAAAATATATATTTTTTTATTATTTTTTATTTATATATATATTTTGCAATGACCTGTTTCATTATTTCAATATTAAATAGTTATTTTTCTATGTGAAAATAGTGTGAAACATGCACTGATTATCTTTATTGAAAAAAATATACACATCCGCGGAAAATATCTGAATTGTCTATAAAATAAATTAAAATATTACCAAAATATAATATTCACAGTTTTCTCTTAAACGGCTTCAGAAAATGAGCAGATGATAATTTCAACTAAAGAGAAATTGTTGCTAAGTAGATTCAAAACTAACATGCATAGTAAAAAGTGCATATGAACTACTGTGATGTGCTGCTTCATTTTCTATTGCCAGTGAAATCAGCAAATATATTGTGAATATTCAATATATCCCTCAACTCTTGATATCGCTCTATCATTTAAAATTTCACAAGAGAGAATGATGTGTCTTTGAAAGCCCTTTCAGTTCCTAAAAGAGTCTTTTCAGCAGTTTATCTAATAGCTTAAGAAAAATGACTTCGCCGCCGTGAGCGAAAGATAAAATCACAGGCATGTCAACGGAAATCATTGATGGACCTTATCAGTCTCTAAAGAGAGATCCACCGTGGCCTTTAGCCGAGTAACGTCACAGTCGGTGCGGATGCGTGATGCTGACCGGATAGATCCGCTTTAAAGGTGTCAGAGACCCGGGAATAATGGGAAAGTGATGGAGAAGCGGCTGAAGGGGAATGAAGGACAGTTCTGTCGTTCTTCATGCCGACACCTTCACAAAGTCACGACTATAGGCAGAACATGAGGTTCGGGTCATTCGAGACGGAGACTTTGCCTCACATCAGGATGGGTGATCCTACAACCATCTACAATGAGACTAAATCTTCACTCTGGGCGACTAAATTATATCTATCATTGGCCATTGGCTAATAAATTATTCGATTTTTCTTGCCAGTGTGTGTGTGTTACACCGTGTCCTAACCAGACGAGATGAGATTCCAGGGACAAATACTTTGTCTGTCCACACTAGAAGCGACGCGACTGCGAGATGCATCAAAATCAATCAAAACCCACAGCCAATCAGAACAGCATGTGGGCGGAGTCAGCCAATCCGAACAGCGTGTGGACGAAGTCAGCCAATCAGAACAGTGTATGGGCGGAGTCAGCCTATCAGAACAGTGTGTGGGCGGAGTCAGCCAATCAGAACAGCGTGTGGGTGGAGTCAGCCAATCAGAACAGTGTGTGGGCGGAGTCAGCCAATCAGAACAACGTGTGGGCGGAGTCTCGCGGCACCAGAGAGTCATCTTGACGGCACTCGCAAGAAAATGGATAAGTAGAATAAAGGGTTGTTCTTTATTCTTTGACAAAGATTGCTTTAGTAACTCAGTAGTCTATGTATTTGAACAATATTTAAATGGTGTAATATTAGTGAATTTGATTATGCAGCTGCTTACGACTCGCGGACTCTCATTAGCGCTCTGTGGACGTCATGCATCATGTGTCGGATCACGCGGCTCGTGGTTCAGGAACAAACACCACATTCATCACGCCTCGAATTAGCCCAGTTAGCTCCAGACCACCGTCTCCAGGGACAAGCCTGAAAAACTACCCGGTAAGACGGATATTTATAGGGATATTCTCCAAACATGGATATTCCTGTAACACTGAGAGTCACACCTGTGTCTGCTTAGCCTAACAACACCTGTTCTATTGTTCACCGGCTGAATCATGCAGAATCTTAAAGTGCCGTCTTGTTCAAAGCAGTTATAAAATTGAATATATAATAAAAATAAATATATAGTTTTAAATACATGAACATAATATAAATAAAATCCATGTGATTTTCTGTGATGTACAAATAATATAACGATATAATAAAATTATATATATATATATATATGTGTGTGTGTGTGTGTATATAAAATGTACAGAAATAGTTTACAAAATTGAATATAGAATTAATAAAAAATATATTCTAATTTAATATACAATAAAAATAAATACGTAGTTTTAAATACATAAATCCCTGTGATTTTCTGTGATGTATAATAATATAATATAATTGTACACAAATAGTTTAATATATTTATATACATTTTATATATAATTGATACAAAATATATTATAATTTAATATAGAATAAAAATAAATAAATCGTTTTTAAATACATAAATTCTTATATGATACTTATCAAACCCCCATTATGTATTGTAATTTTCTGATGTTAAAAATAAATATAATTTGGAATTGTATCTATAATTATTATACATAAAATAATAATGCATTGATTTATTAGTAGTTTAACTATAATAAAAATATACTTGGTTCAGCTTCAAGCTGCTCATCGTTTTAAAGAAGCTTCCGAACACTGATAATAAATAATAGACGGTATTATAGATGTGCCAACGGCTGCTCTAACGGCTGCTTTATGATGAAGCCATCTATGATATTCCCTGTTTCGCTCTCCTGCAAGGCTTCCGTCGGGATCCAGCACTGCAGATGTGGATGGCCTTTCCTGAGCGGCACGCTGAGTCGGCTGAGTCGGCTGAAAGGTCTGAGCGCTCTGGAAACTGAAGAGTAGTTTCTCTGGCGTCGGGACGGTTTAGTGTCTCCTCTAATGTCCCTCTCGTTCTTCACCTCGTTCTCCATGAGTCTGCAGTTAAAGCCTCGTGCCTCCGGGATCTCTGCAGTAGTAGAGGTCGACCGATACTGGAGTTTACCCATACCCATATTTGCCGATAACTAATTAATCGATTTATGTGTCCGTTCAAGGGCAAGGAAACGATTCGGTTTTCGAGCGCTCTCTCTCTCTCTCTCTCTCAAACGTCTCTCTCTCTCTCTCAAATGTCTCTCTCTCTCTCTCTCAAATGTCTCTCTCTCTCTCTCTCTCTCTGAAATGTCTCTCTCTCTCTCAAACGTCTCTCTCTCTCAAATGTCTCTCTCTCAAATGTCTCTCTCTCTCTCTCAAATGTCTCTCTCTCAAATGTCTCTCTCTCTCTCAAATGTCTCTCTCTCTCTCTCTCTCAAATGTCTCTCTCAAATGTCTCTCTTTCTCAAACGTCTCTCTCTCAAATGTCTCTCTCTCTCTCAAATGTCTCTCTCTCTTAAATGTCTCTCTCTCTCTCTCTCTGAAATGTCTCTCTCTCTCTCTCAAACGTCTCTCTCTCTCAAATGTCTCTCTCTCTCTCTCTCTCTCAAATGTCTCTCTCTCTCTCAAACGTCTCTCTCAAACGTCTGTCTCTCTCAAATGTCTCTCTCTCTCTCAAATGTCTCTCTCTCTCTCTCTCTCTCTCTCTCTCTCAAATGTCTCTCTCTCTCTCAAATCTCTCTCTCTCTCTCTCAATTCAATTTCAATTCAAATGAGCTTTATTGGCATGACTTGTACAGTATTGCCAAAGCATTGGCCATTACACAAGCAATGAACAAATAATCAATAAATTCAATAAATCAACCAGTAAACAATTGCATGAATACATTTATATAAACAAGAAAAAAACAAAAAAACACCTTTGAACATTTGTACCAACATTCAGACAAGATGAGGATGATTCTGACTGTAGTTTTGTCCACTGGCTGACTCTCGTAGTTTGTGGCTGTTACATATTTTGCTGCTGTTGTGATTGAGCTGGAGTTCTCTCCCAAAATATGATTACATTTTTCTGAATTTGGTAATTCTCCTCTCTCTCTCTCTCTCTCTCTCTCTCTCTCTCTCTCTCTCAAATGTCTCTCTCTCTGTCTCAAATGTCTCTCTCAAGTGTGTGTGGCTGTGTGCACAGATAACCTGCAAGTCCCGATTTTCACCTCTTTTTCCGTGTTTAAAATAGTTTGAATGTGTAAATTGGCAAGACAAAACACGTCCAAACTATAAACTTTCCCTCTATGATGGTTAAATTCAGCAGTTAATTCGCGAATCACACACGATCCGTTCCAACCCTACTCATTAGTGAAGCCCGATGCAAACACTGACACGGCCCGTCTGTCTCCACACGCCGGGAGGAACCAGACGTCTGCTGGGGTTTGATAACGAGACCGGATGAAGCCCACAGTGTCCGAGTGAAAGCAGATCTCACATGAGTTATGAAGGAAGAGCACACAGCTTATCTCAGGAGAACCACGGGAATGAATGCTCTGTGGCTAACTAAGATGTGTACTTGTTTCACTGTAACTATTAAAGCAAATTAAATTAGATTAACTGCAGTATTCATTCGTTAAGCCAGGCGTACGGTCATTAAACGTGTTCGTAGACTAGCATCACGAAGCTCAGCTAACCATGTAAGAAGTCTGATTCATATTAGCGAACGATTCATCGATTCATTTGAATCATCACAAGATTCAGATCTTTGAAGTCTATATATCTTCATGTTTTCTCCTGATGTTCAAAGTAACTGATACTTGTTGCGAATTCTTTCTTCCACAACTCAAGACATGACTTGTGCAAATCCTGCTGGGAAATGAAGGAAGCATGAAGTGCTCTGGAGATGTCCTGGTAGACGTCTGCGTTGAGTGGACAGCACAGTGGACCAACACCAACAACACAGACTGTGGAAACTTCACACTGGACTTCAAGCATCTTGGATTGTGTGCCTCTCCATTCTTCCTCCAGACTCTGGGACCTTGGTTTCCAAATCAGATGCAAACTTTGCTCTCATCAGAAGAGAGGACTTTGGTCCACTGTGCTTTATTACATCCAGAGTCAACGCAGCCGTCTACCAGGACATGTCCAGAGCACTTCATGCTTCCTTCATTTCCCAGCAGGATTTGCACCTGCCCACACTGCCAGAAGAACCCAAACCTGGTTCAGTGACCATGGTATCATTACTGTGTGATTTCATGTAATATTCTAATTTTTAGAAATCCTGTTTTCGTGGGTTTTATGAGCTGGAAGCCCAAATTATGTACAAATAAACAACTAAATACTTGAACTCGTTTAAGTTGTGGGCCCTGAATCTATAATCTATGGAAGTTTAACGTTTTGAATGGAATTATGGAAATAAAGAAACTTTTCCATGATATTCAAATTTTTTGGAAAGGGTCTGTGTATATATATATATTATTTAGCATTTTAAAATTACATATATAATTTATACATTTATGAAATGAATGCTGTTAATCACAATATTTTTTAATTATTGCATATTTTAAATTACAGATTTATAGACTATATGTAAATTTAGATATATGTGTGTTTGTGTGGCAATTTATAATTTTTTATTTGTTTAAATAAAAACATATTTCATAAGCTAATGTTGTGTAACACAATATTTTGGATTAAACAGCGATTGTGTCAAATATTGCATTTAAATCCACCTCAGTAATTGACTCCTAAAGTTCACACATCATTAAATTCAAAGATTTCACGGCTAATCGGGCTTCATTACCGGCTAGTTTCATGGTGTTTGTTGTTCACTAAATTGAATGCTGACGGATGACATGATGAAACCAAAGACAAATAAAGCCTCAGACACGCTTCATAACGCTCGATTAATGCATCTAATGTCCCTCGCGCTCGCGGCAAACAACCAGAAGTGACGGCTGGAAATCACAAGGACAGTAAACTAACAGGAGTGACGGATCCAGAGAGACTTCCACGGGATATCAGTGACGAACTTCATTCCAGGCGTGAGTTCTGAGTCCATCAGTAATGCAGTGTTTTCTCCAGGTCAGCGCGGCTAATAGAGGGCGACTCCATGATAAAGCTTTGATCTGCCAGCCGAGGATGAAGTTCAGCAACAACTGAGCAGACATCAGCCGCTCTCGCATTAGAAGCAGTGAACTTCAACACAGATGATGAAGCCACATTCAGTCACATAGGGTAAAGGTGAGAATGTGGGATTTCTGAATTGTAAATCAGATTTGATTCAGGATCAAGTATATATGGACCATGATAAAACACTTCATTTCCCAGAATAATCTAATTTATTCTATATATTATGCTATTAATAGATTCATATTTGTATGTCTTGCAACTTAAAACGCTGTAGTGGACATGTTGTTATGCTATTTGTCAAAATAAAAATATTTAGATCACTGCGTTAATTCATTTGAGATAAATCTACATCGGTTCATTTGTTTTAGCCATCATAAAATAAATACATAAAATTAGTCAACATTAATGCAATTAGTTATGCTTTTATTGTCACTATATGGCTATTTATTAGTCAGAATTAATAACGGAATTATTGATGTTTGTCACTATATGGCTATTTATTAGTCAGAATTAATAACGGAATTATTGATGTTTGTCACTATATGGCTATTTATTAGTCAGAATTGATACTGAATTTCTTCTTTTTTTTCTTACTAATTGGCTAATTGGCTATTTATTTATTAGGGATAATTCCTTCAAAAATTAAAATGTCGTCCCAAACCTGCATAACTTTTTTTTTCTTTTTTTCTTCTGCGGAACAAAAAAGAAGATATTTCAAAAAAAAAAAAATCTCAGGGATTTTTCTCCATACATTTAAAGTTAATTGAAAGGCAACGTTCTTCAAACATTCTTCTTTAATGTCATACGGGTCAGGAATGACATGAGGGTGAGGGAATGAGTCTTTCTACCATGATCCCACATGAACTGCAGTCTAGAGCACTGCATTAAAGACTGACTCCCACTGAACGGCCACACGCATGTATTTCCCAGCGCCTCATCTCTGTGTGCTGTAGAGTCACACCTGAAGCCGCTCTCACACACACACACACCATGAGCGATGGCGGGAACACAGGCCAGCAGACGTGATTTATCACAGCAACTACACATGCTGTTTGTGCATAACTGAAACTAGCGGCATCGTGTTCCTCCGCTTCAACACACATGAAGATAAAAATAGGTGGCGAGTGAAATGAGGAAATGATTCTGGTTTGTTTACGACAGCTTGACGGGACACACTGTATGTGTGTGTGTTATTTGCAGCATGGCCCTGTTCACCGGGAACTCGGCTTGTGCTGGATGTGGAAAATACACGGAAAACATCATGTAATGTTATCAGGAATGAGTGAAGTTAGCGTAACGTGTGATGGTGCGTCACTAGCGTAACTCAAGCTAGCATGCACAGGCTACGGAGTGCTGGCCATAAACACATTAGCCGACCGGAGGGAATAATATGGATTTTTTTCCAGAAAACTTAAATTCAAGCATTTTTAAGGATCTGTGTGTGTGTTTATTTTCAAAGACTTTCTAGGGCCTTGACTTTTTTTCTTTCAGATTCACACACTTGGAAGGATTTGAAGGACCCGTGGGAACCCTGGACGATGTGCACATTCACGTTTCAGTCCTGCATGAAGAACGACCCTGTTTTAAATAAGCATGAACATCACAGACTGTAAATCTCACTCTGTTGCCCTGAAGGCTTCGGCGTATGAGAGATGAAGGCAGTGAAGGTTCGAATCAATGCCGTCTAGAACAGAAGCCTATTTCAATTACACTCCATGATGAGCCTCCCGCCCCACACACACACACACACACACACACACACCTCATCAAGATTAATGGCTCCAACGGTGTCAAACTGGGTCACCTGTGGATCCGCAGTGCTCTTCATCTCCTCAGTGTGTAATGTTGCTGTGTGATCATGAAGAAGCTCCAGCTCTTCTCTATATCAGAGTCAGTGTTCCTGAACTCATGAGTTTCTTCCGGGAACGAACACGTCACAATATTCCTCATTATAATAATTCACATGCAGAATAAAGGGGCGGGGCCTGGTTGAGTTAGTTAGTAGTGTGTTAAACTGGCGGTTATGAAAAGGGGCGGGACATTTCCCAAACACACTCGAAGCGCTCGACCAATCACAACACACTGCCCCAGTCGACCAATCAGAGCACAGTGTGCTGTTCAGAAGGAGGGGCTTCATAGAGACAGGAAGTAAACAGAGCGTTACTGACAGACTGGGAAGAGAGGAGCCGCAACAATGGAGAATATGAGGAGAATAATCAACGTTCAAGCAGGAAAACGTCTCATGAGATGTGTGTAACTGAGGAACGAGATGTGTTGAGGAATGTGTGTAACAGAGGAACGAGATGTGTGTAACTGAGGAACGAGATGTGTGTAACTGAGGAACGAGATGTGTGTAACAGAGGAACGAGATGTGTGTAACAGAGGAACGAGATGTGTGTAACTGAGGAACGAGATGTGTGTAACTGTAAACTACACAGCGTTTAAACCGTTGTTTCCTTCTCTTTACACAGACAAGCGTCCTCCTGAAGACTTTGAAGCTGATGACGTGTTTTCAGCATCCTGTGACATCATCACTGCGTACGCCATGATTGGCTAGTAGTCACATGTGCCTCAGACGCCGCGTCCTGCGATACACGTCCCGGGTGTGTCATGTGACGCGGCGTCGAGTTCCCTCGAACCTGTTCTAGTAGAGCCCAACAATACTTTATGAACTATGATCATACTTTAAAGGGCATCGGGATCAACTTCAGGAGCTCCTCATCACTCGCTGTCACACACCCGTCAAACACACAGCAGCCGCTCGCACCGTCAGCACATAAACACACTGCAGGATTATGATTATGATCCATGATATATATCATACGTGCCCTCATCGCTCTTGAGCTGCGCACAAATAACACACTATCTATCTATCTATCTGTCTGTCTGTCTGTCTGTCTGTCTGTCTGTCTATCTATCTATCTATCTATCTATCTATCTGTCTGTCTATCTATCTATCTCAGGGTTTTTCCTGGGTCAAAATTGGTCTTCGGTGGTGGCTGACCGACATGGTCATCCACACACAGCAAAGAGTGTAGTTAAATTTAGTATTGAAAATAAATGTTAATTTTAAAATAAATACAAAGAAACAGTTTGTGATTTTTTTCGGTAATTTACTACACATTGTCATAGGCCTATACATACTGTGGATTATTAAGGCTAAATTTTACTAAACACTCTTGCTAAATTAAGTAAGCACACTTACTTTCTCATTTCAGATTAGGGGTGGGAATCTCTAGGCACCTCACGATTCGATTCGATTACGATTCAGAGGGTAACATTTATCGATTATTAACTTTTTTTTTTTTTTTTTTACTTGGTACTTTTAAAGCAAAGTATTTATGATGACCCATAACGAACTTACTTCCATCTTCCTATATTAATTTTATTAATAAAACAAACGGAAGTGATTTGAACATTGCAAAGAACCAACATGGAAATAAATGTGTGCCTGTACTAGCAGCGTACTAGTAGTAAATTAATACAAACTTCAGCATATTCTGAATCTCTAGCATTTAATAATAGACTTCTAACCAACATCCTCCTGTTATTTCCAATGAGCAATATAATCCTTCAGACAAAAAACATTTTGCTGTAGCAAATTCACAAACAGTTTTCGTTCAAAAATATAGAATGATGTACCAGCAGCTCTCATATAATGCTTGTGGACTTATGCATATTCTGAATAATTAGTAACATACAAAGCCTCTCTTATTCACAACTAAATAATTAAGAGTTATGACTTGAAATGTTTGCTGTATACCACAATCAAAAACAGCTTATACAAAAAAAGTGAATGAACATCTGCAGAGAGCACAGTCAAAATGTAACTTTTTGTGACTGGCATTGCACATATTGCAGGGCACTGAGGGCAGTACAACGTAAGCATAATAGATCGGTTTACAGTATATTGATGTGAAAACTAAATAGGCTACTGAAAGCAGCTTTCATAAAAAAATACTAAATAGGTAACAATGAAATTGCATAATTTTCCATACGCTAGCTTTTAACGAAGAGGGTGCCGTTCGAATTTGGCGCTCAGCCATCATGCGTCTGTTATGTGCGCGCCACAGACTGCACGCGCACTGCACGTCCGCTAGAGTTCCGCCTTTTGTCAATATTATGTTTTTTTAGAGATTTGATTTTTTTTGACATTTGTGAATCGATTCAGAATCGTCCACGTCCGCATCGCGATGCATATAAGAATCCGCGCGGTGCTGTGATCGTTCTCTCCGTCACTCCGTCAGTAGCCTGCTTCACTCACAAAACCCAATTACAGATCAAATAAGGCTTTGGCGGGACAAAAAATCGTTTTGGCGGCCGCCCAAAAAATTTCAATGTAGGAAAAACCCTGTATCTATCTATCTATCAATCAATCAATCAATCAATCAATCAATCAATCAATCAATCAATCAATCTATCTGTCTATCTATTTTGCTTCTTAATATCTTTATCTTAGAGTTTCAATATCACAAGGAATCACATTTCCTCCTTTTCAGATAAAGTGCTTTATGTTATTAGATAATACACTGTAAGATTATTTTTGCACAAACCCCCTCATAAAGCGGTAAGCTCTAACCCTAACTATATTTGGCACAAAAAAGGCTAATATTATAACGGCTAATGTGTGATAAGAGGCATTTAAGAATAAATGCAGTATTCACTTCAGTGGCCTGTCACACGCGGACCGCTGTTTGATCTGTAGTCTGAATCCTTAATAAAACATAAATAAATATATAAATGAAAGTCTCAGCTTGAGATAAAATTAGCATGTTCTTCATCCGCATCTCCTCTAAAAATGAATATGTAATGTTCTAATTATAAACGTATTAAATCACTCACTTCGCCGCCGGTTTAGGGAACGGACACACTTCTCTGGCATGCATCTTTTTAATCTTTTTATATATCTATTCATTTTTCTCTCTGCGACGTCTCTTTATAATGTTAGTCAACGTTTCTAGCACTGGAACTATAAGAGATAACTTTCAAGACCACATTTGACTCTTATCATTCGTCCGTTCTTCTGCTGTTTATGAATAATAATAATAATAATAATAATAATATTGTTATGACCTTCCTGTGTGCATGAATTCATGCGTCTGACGGCGTTCATCCGTTTCTCCTCTATAAATGACAGAAGGTTTGACTTCTGAAAGGAACATCAAGCACTTTATCTCCAAAAGTCAAGGAAATATAGAGCAGTTTATGTAGTATTTAAGAGACGTCAATGAAAGGGAATTCTTAACATTAATCGTTCATTATTGATGAGTTTAAATTAATGATCAAACCCTGCGTGGCTGAATAACCCATGTTTGAAAGATTATATGATGTATATTTGATCACAAACGCGGGGCTTGTTCAGAGAGAATGTTTTACACTTGAGTTTCATTAATACACATTCCTGGTCTTTTTATGATTGATCATAAAGTGCATTATTTCAAATAAACGACCTTCTCTGTGTTTAATCACTCCTCCCCTCTTAAATCCTAATGAATGCTTATGGAATGATACATTTCCACCCAACGTTCCATATATTCTACTTCTAAAGATCTAAAGTTCTAAACATGAGCCGTATTGCCATGACAACTTCTCAAACATTCCGAATTCACCATGGTAACCTGCCAGAACACAAGAGTCATGTGACTGCAGTGCTCGACTGTGATAGGCTACACTGCCGCTGTCAGGTGACGTGAGGCACTGCAGGATTGTGGGACACCAAACGCTTGTTCCAGTCGTTGAGAGGAACGAGACGCGGGTCAGAGCTCATCTCTACAATGCAGAGATTACTGGAAACACACAAATACAATGTTCTGGCTTAGCCTACACAATCACACACAGATTAAGGGGTAAACGTGTGTGTGTGTGTGTGTGTGTGTGTGTGTGTGTGAGGTGGGTTGAGGAAAGAAAAGCAAGAATGTTTGTGTAACTTCGGTAGCTTAATGCATCATTCCTGTGGTGTGTTCTTGATTTATCTATACACGTGTGTAAGTGTGTGTGTGTGTGTGTGCCATTAAATATAGCCCAACATGAATTAAACACACAGCTGGGGTGTCAAAGAAAGAAACTGTGACCTACATTAGTAGTAAAAAGTCGCCTTTATTTAATCAAAAATACAGTAAAAACTGTAATATTGTGAAATATTATCATAATTTCAAATAGCTATTTTCTATTTGAAGATATTGTGAAATTAAATGTATTCCTGTGATGTAATGCTGAATTTTCAGCAATTTAGAAAAAAAAAAATTATACAGAAAGTGACATTTTATAATAATATATATAAAGACTATATTTCAAATAAATGCGGTTCATTTGAACTTTCTATTTATCAAAGAATCCTTAAAAATGTTTCACGGTTTCCACAAACATATGAACTGTTTTCAACACTGATAATGATCATAAATGTTCATCAAATCCTCATATTAGAGTGATTTGTGAAGGATCATGTGACACTGAAGACTGGAGTAATGATGCTTTGATCACAGGATATAAATTACACTTTACTGTATATTCACATAGAAAACAGCTGATTTAAATACTAATAATATTTCACTGTTTTTACTGTTTTTTTTAAAAATCAAATAAAGAGAACAACAAATTAATTATGCCAAACTTTTAACGGCCAGTGTATTTTCATTTCTAAAACCTGAAACACACACATCAAACTAAACAACACAATATTGGCTGTTACTGGAGAAGAAATCACACATATAGATGTTATTTTACGCTGTTATATGATAACCTCCGTAAATTAACAGTGTGTGTGTGTGTGTGTGTGTTTCTGAAGCTTTCAGCCTGTTGAGTGAGTTCACACACACACACTGACAGAAGTTTGGACACACTCGCGTTTGCCAGAATCACAGATATTAGAGTTAACTCATGAATCTCTTTGATTTGAGGTGAAGGAAGAGCTTATGAACGTCCAGAGGGAATCTAGACCCAGAAGAAGATCAAATATAACAGCGTTCGGTATCACTACATTAAGGTTCATTAGTTAATGTATTTACTAACATGAACTAACAATGAGCAAAATATGTTACAGTATTTATTCATCTTTGTTAATGTTAAAAATCCAGCTGTTCTTGTTAGTTCACAGTGTATTAACTAATGTTCACAAATACAACCTTTGATTTTAATAATGTATTAGTAGATTAATAAATGCTGTAGAAGTGTTGCTCATTCTTAGTTCATGTTAACTTAGATAGTTCACTAATGTTAACTAATGAAGCTTATTGTGAAGTGTTACCGAGTTTTTATTTGTGGCACGTTATGATTGATGACATTATCATTCCCAGACTTTAATTTCTCTTATTTATGCTTTTTAATATTACTGAAACTGGTCATAATGAACAGCAGGTGCATCCAAACTCCCGACCGGTAGTGTAGTTGATAGACTCAATACACAGTCTGATCCAGCGCACAAAAGCTCAAAGCACAACACACACACACACACACACACACACACACCACACACACACACACACACACACACACACACATGCACAGTCACACACAAACTCATCTCACAAAGACTCACTGCGGCAATCAACAGTGAATTCTTCCTTAAATCCTGCTGTGGACAGATTAGAAACAGCTTCATTATGCTTTATCTGTGGTGGACGGGACAGGAAGTGACACGCCGAACGCTCGCTGACACACACACACACACACACACACACACACACACACACACACACACACACACACTGATTAGAGATGATCTAATCGCTCTAATTAAAGTGATCACATCATCATGACAACAGCTTACAACAAAAAGAGCAGTTTATGATGAAGGGATGATAACGGTTGCCCACAATCTGATGCTTATTAATCTAAATCGAGATCAAGACGAGGTATTAAATTATAAATATCCTCTAAAAGCTGAAATGATTCAGGATATTAGCTAGAAAACTCTTCCCACAGGAAGTGCATCAATGACAAACAACTAAAGTCCTAGAAGGACAATTTAGACACTTTGTAGCATTTTTGTATGGAAGAATTAAAGTGTTATTATGAAAAAACAAAAATGCACATAATAAAAATCTCCATTAAATTATTTTCTCAATTTAGACACTTTGCATTTTAAATGACTTGTCTTTGTGTGGAGAAATTCATGAAAAAATAATAAAATTATTTTTAAAAAATAAACAAAAACATGCATAAAATTATTTAGTGTTGTAATTTTTTTCTTTGCAGTTCAAATAACACATTTCTTTATAAACTAATGAATTAACAAAATGTTAAAAATAGTTACAAAAATTATTAAAATAGGCTATGCATACAAATTATTTTCTCAATTTAAACACTTTGCAGTACAAATAACACATTTTTATAAGGAACAATTCATGAAAAGATGTTATAATTAGTTTAAAAAATAATGAACAAAAATATGCATACAAATAATTTAGTAATGTAATTATTTTCTTTGCCGTTCAAATAATACAATTATTTATGAAATAATTAAGTAAGAAATGATCAAAATTAGTTGTGCATGCATATCATTTAAAGAAAAAATCTCAGTTTGGACACTTTGCAGTACAAATACCACATTTTTGTATGGAAAAATGAATTAACAAATAATTACAATTATTGAAAAAAGATTAATTAAAAAATGTGCATAACAATTTATGGTGGTTTTTATCATTATGTCTCCAATGCTGTTGATAGAATTGACCTTGTATTAAACATGGATGTATTGAATATGCTTCATATGAAACAACTGGATGTCACATGACCTGATGATCTGCTGCATTACTGAAACACAAGGAGATGCACAGATCATGTGACCCGCGGGACAGCAGGTGTGCAGGACCGTGACGCTCTGAGAAGCACATGCTCATCTGTCATGGTTTCATCACGAAGCGTCAGTCCCAGCCGCCCTCTTTCATTTAATCTGCCAGAGATGAGCATCAGCACACGGGCGTCACGCGTCCCGAGTATTAAATTAACCCAGTTACGTCCGCCGGGGGGGAAAGATGAGCGTTTAACTCTTCTCTAATGAAGACTGAGTGAAGCGCAGGAGGTCAGACACTGAAGTTACTGAGTTCAGCGTCATCCATCAAACATCGAGGTCATGGGTCAAGGTTTCCCAGGGAGTCGATGCATGAACAGGTTCACCTCCAACGCAATGCATTAAATGCAATACATCCCAGACGACAACTTTATCTGGAAACTGACTTTCATTACACTCTTAAAAATAAAGGTTCTTTGTTAAATAATAAAAGTGCAGGATGACTTACAATCAGACAAACAATCGTGAAAATAAGCGGGAAAAAAAAATAGATATTGTTTCCTTTGAAGGACCAAGTTTTGGAAAACCTTGATTTGTGAGGAAGCATAATACATTTTATATAAATAAATAATTTTAATAATAATATTTTTTATTAATAATAATTCATAAATTTAATAAACATAATAAAGTATTTAAAACGCCATGAGCATTTTTATAATGGATATACATTTTACAAGTTATGCCTGGCTCTAAAATATCAAGTAGAAATTCTGAATAAAAAATAATAAACTTCTGGAATCGAGAAATGTAATTTGATTCATTTTGATTTTTACTATTTAAAATAACTTTTTTTTTTTATTTACTTACTTTTAATTTACAAACTGTAGGAGTTCTCAAAGATTAAAATACGTTTTAATCGTTACGTTTTAATCGTAATACGTTAAAAATACGTTTTTAAAGAAAACTACCTATAGGGTTCAGAGATCAAAAAGGAGTCGAAAATGACCGAAGACCCCGTGATGTAATTTTAATAGCCGAGTCGATGATGATTTTAAGGTTGCTGATACTTGATGTCTTGCACTCATCCAGACTCCATGGCATCGGAAACATCTGGATTTGTGTCCCACAGAACACAGAGAGTCAGTGAGTGTGACGTTTGTGAGTGAAAGCTTACTTTTTAAACACTTCTTTTTGATAAGAGTGTATGTTGTCAAAGTCAGTGAAGTTTAATCACTGCATCTTCAAACACAGAATGATATACGAGTTCAGCTTTGCCAGATAAACCCTCAAGACCAACATCAACAGCTTCCTTTACAAACTGTCTTTGATCAGGAGCGTTTGCGAGAGGTTTGATCTGGGCCGCCAATATCTCTCGATGATGTTTTTCTTTCCATCATGTGAAGCCAAAGAAGAGCCGTCTCATTTAGAGCAGAAGAACAAACATCTCGGTCTCGGTCTCAAAACCCAAACACACACAGAGACAGCCAACGCTAAAAACATCAAATCCTCCAGCTTTGTAGTTTTAAAGGGGTCATCGGACGCACATTTAACACAAGTTGTGATGATTCTTTGGGGTCTTCCTCAATGTTTGTGTAAAACAACACCTCTTTACCTCCTCAAAAACAGCCCAGCTCACAGCGACCCGTTTCGGTGCATGTCTCTTTAAATGATCAATTAAAATGTTAAAAATAGTTTAAAAATTATTAAAATAGGCTATGCATACAAATTATTTTCTCAATTTAAACACTTTGCAGTACAAATACCACATTTTTGTATGAAAAAATTAATTAACAAATAATTACAATTATTTAAAAAGATTAATTAAAAAAATGTGCATAACAATTTATGGTGGTTTTTATCATTATGTCTCCAATGCTGTTGATAGAATTGAACTTGTATTAAACATGGATGTATTGAATATGCTTCATATGAAACAACTGGATGTCACATGACCTGATGATCTGCTGCATTACTGAAACACAAGGAGATGCACAGATCATGTGACCCGCAGGACAGCAGGTGTGCAGTGTCTTTAAATGATAATGAGCCCCCCCTTCTCTCAATGGGGCGTGTCGACACAAGACACTAAAGTGATGCCTTGGCGGATAGTGTACAAATGGCTCAGGGTGGAAATATGCTAATACAGGAAATATGCTAATACGGGAAATATGCTAATATGGGAAATATGCTAATACGGGAAATATGCTAATACGGGACAGTCCGTCAGTGGTTGTGGGCGGAGCATGAGCAATATGACATAGGAGTGACTGGATTGTTATCATTGTATGGTGGTTGTGTCCACACACTGCAGAGACACATTTATATGCAAACGCCATATAAAAGTGAATTTTGCATCCGATGACCCCTTTAATTAATTCATGCCCTGGCATTCTTCAGCTTTAGGATGAAGAGCAGAACCGTCTTACCTGAGTGACTTTTTCTGTGACGTTGTGTGTGCGGTCGATGAGTTTGCAGGGAGCGATGATGTCCATCTCTCCGGGCGGGAGGGAGATGAGTGGGTCCGGTTTAAAGTCCACGAAGTTGAGCGTGATCTGGGGGATTTTACTGATCGCGCGGTAACGCATGAGATCTGAGTCAGAGGTAGAGTTCAGGATGCTGGACTTGTTGTTCACGGCGCCTGAGGAAAGAAACAGGACATTTTACGGTATTTTATTAGCAAATCACACTGTATCTGCACTACCGTTTGGGATTGGAACGATATTAAGATTTTTGCAATTGTAATTGCAAGTCTCTTCTGTTTGCTAATGTGGTGCAAATCCAGCTTTTAATGTTGTTTATGTGTCTATGTGGTGTTTTTAATGTGCTTTAAGACAAAGCATGTGTAAATTCATAAGTCGACACCATTGCTGAGTATTTCCTCCTTAAAACCTGCAGTGAACCAAAGACAGTCTCAAACACACGCTTTGAAATCGTGGTGTTATCTGACGTCACAAACTACCTTGTAACCAATCAGATCAACGTGTGATCGTCAACCAGTGGATCTCTGAGCTGAGTGAGTGAGTGGAGGCGGGGCTCATTTGCATATTCATAGACCCGCACATACTAAATGCGTGTCGAGAGTTACATTCAAGATATTTTAAGGCATGCCAAATTTTATTTTGAGGAAAAAAACGTTTAAATATGTCATTTTAAGGTATAAAATGATTGATTACAAGGGTACTTTTAATATCACTTTTAATTTCATGCATTTCCAGCTCAGTCCTCTCACCTGTGCTGCTGCATATGGGTCGGGTTCGGTGTTTCCGCTCCCATTCCGGCCGCATGGCCTCGATATCGTCCACTGAAGACGCGCGACGCATGCTGTGAAAGCTCTCGCGCGAGCGGCTGTTGCTCAGGCTGCAGTTGGACACCGTGGCGTCCAGGTCGAGCCGGTGCGGGCGAGGCGAGGACTGACCCAGAGGCAGCGTGATGGGGTGCGGGGGGGCCGGAGGAGGAGACGAGGGGTCACTGCCCAACAGGTTACGAGAGGACGGTGAGGTCACGAGGCCGGTGGAGCGGGTGGAGCCGGTGGCCACACAGGGACGCTTGTGTTCTGGCAGCGAGAGGAGTTCTCCCAGTGCCAGGGATTCGGGGCTTTGTCGACCGGAGCTGCTGGAGAAACCCGTTCCTCGGCCTGTCTCGGGATCCTCCCGCAGAGAAGATTTACTGTTGTTCCGGGAGTTCAGGAGGGGGAGGCGTAAACGGATGCCTCGAGCTCGATCTGCGACAGACAAATACACAGAGGAAACGTCAGGACAATTTTGTTTGTTGTGCATCTTTTATGAACATTTTCCACATAGGCAGGTTTTCATTAGGGATGGGCATTTTTCAAAAATATTGTATTTGAATATTTGGGCTCATAAAAATCGTATATTCATTTATTTAAATGACGTTTAACGAGAAAGACAATCTTTTTTAAGTTTAAGGTAGACAAACACATGGAGAAAACGTCAAGACATTAGACTCTAGTCAAGACTTTTTATGACCATTTACCACACATGCAGGTTTTAATATGTAAATGATCTCTTTTGTGACTGGCTAACATTTTTGCATGTGAAATATGTAACAAAAAGCCAGCTGAAGACAGTCACTGAAGTTGCTAAACGTTAGTAATATTGGTAACACTTTACAATAAGGTTCATTATTTAACACTAGTTAATGTATTTACTAACATGAACTAACAATGAGCAATACATTAGTTACAGTATTTATTAATCTTTGATAATGTTGGTTAATAAAAATACAGCTGTTCATTGTTTGTTCACGTTAGTTCACTGTGCATTAATGTTAACAAATACAACCTTAGATTTTAATAACGTATTAGTAAATGTTGAAATTAAAATGAACTAAGATTAACAAATGCTGTAGAAGTGTTGTTCATTCTTAGTCCATGTTAACTAAGGTAGTTAATGTAAACTAATGAACCTTATTGTAAAGTGTTACCGCAATATTTAAATGAGGGCGGTCATATGTTAATGAGCTGAATTTGCATGACCTTTCCATTACAGTCACTTGTGATAAAGGATTTTAAAATGAAAGAAAGAAAATATATATATAAATAAATATATGTTTCTGATTGGGCCGTTTTTGCAGCTTAGTTTGTGTAAACGGTCCTTTTTCTCACGATCTGTGCTAGTTAAGGTAATGGTGTAAAGGGATGTTCACAGATGTAGTGTGTAATGAAAGAGAGCGCATGACGTACTGGAGTGGCGCCACAGCAGAGGCAGCTTGTGATTGAGATCCTGCGGGTCGTGCAGTTTATCGTCCGGCATGACCTCAAAATTCAGAATAAACATGATCACCACGCCATCTTCATTCTTTACAGGAACCACATCCACCAAACACAGGAAACAGACACCTGTGAGACAGAGAGAGAGAGAGAGAGAGACATTCACTTACATGCATCCTTATAATTTAACAAAGTATTTGGTCTCCATCAGTGTTGTTGTTTAATAACCACACATGAATAAATTTGCTTATTAGTTATTATGCATATTTTCTAAATTGCAAATACAAAGTGGAATTTTATTAGAAATACATTTATATAATTAACTTGATCAATTAAATGCAGGTAAAAAGCCACACAACTTTTAACCATAACATGCACATTTATATTGTTGCCAGTGGCGATCTTAGCAAAAATAGCATTTTTGGTCGCATGATTTAGATCTGGTGGTACTAAAGCATACTATTGAATCATGGGAATCCTAGTTAAGTGAACAACTATCATCTGCCAGCAAAATTAAGCCTGATTACGAACACCGTGTGTTGGTGTGTGTGCAGCTACATGACGAAAACACATTCTGAAAAAGTAGAGATGCATGCTAAGTAGCGATGCACCGATATGAACATTTTGGCTGATACCGATAACCGATAATTCATACCGATAACTATAACATTAAAAATGAACGTATGTATATCGGCTGATACCGCTATGGTGGCTGATATCGTGCATCCCTAATGATTAGATATTATAATAAAGCAAAACATACACATCACATGATATTGAAGTCGGGCAAAATAACAATTTTTTTTTTACATTTTTAACAAATCTGTACAATCATAAAGATCCCAGTACATCCACTATATTTGACCAGTAAAGTCACACAACATCAGATAAACACACAAATCCTGACTCTGACCTTTCAGAAGCATCAGATTTACACCATCTGTGAGTTAATCTCACACACACTGATGTGTGAATCTCACACTCTTACCTGGATCTGAGAACAGAATCAAACAGGACCCCGAGAGAAGCGACAGACTGAGTGACGGACAGCAGACTCTCGTCAATGAACAGAGACACACACACGGAGACAGAGACGCTCTGTAATCCCAGCTGTGCTCGGACCAGAGAAACCACACACGGATTACAGGTCCACTAATGCCATCTGTGTGTGTGTGTGTGTGTGTGTGTGTGTGTGTGTGTGTGTGTGTAAAAAGAGCACAAACATCTTCCTCTTATCGTATAGAGTTCATATAGTGAGGGACGATTGCAGAAACACGTTTTAAACATCTGATTTAAAGCTAACACACATAAACACAATACAGATTTGACTAGAAATCAATCAAAAGTGTACAATAACAATCTATGACAATGAGGAAAATTTATATGAATTCATATCTGACATGATTCATCAATGCACGATATTCTCAAGTATCACGTCTCCCTGTTCTCTGAAATGACTGACCTCATCAGAACATCTTATTCATTAACCACCGTCTAATCACTGATCAAGATCTGTTATTCCCTCAGAGTTTTTGTTCCACTAGGAAATGTGTTGCATTGTGGAAGTAAAAAAAAAGCATCCCTGCTGCGTGTGAATCGTGGTCGGGTAGACTGATATGAATATTCATACATTAAGTTATGGCAGGGAACAAACAGAAACGGCTATTGTGACTGTATGAGCGAATGCATACATAACAATACCTACTAAAAGCCCTATTGACGGGAAACCATGTCCTGAAAACACATAATCCCGACGGCAGCATCTAAACACACAGATGAACACGCTGAACACACACATGTGCAGATTAAGAGTCAGGACGAGGGATTTGACTGCAATTCATTACGCTTCTGTCCACTTTACAGGACTAATACACTCTAAGATTCAGATGCTGCACACACACACACACACACACACACACACATACTCTCTCTCACACACACACACACACACCACACACACACACACACACACACACACACCACACACACACACACACACACACACACACCACACACACTCTCTCACACACACTTACACTCACACTCACACACACACATGCACTCACTCACACACACACAACACACACACACACACACACACACACTCACTCACATCACAACACAGACAACACCACACACACAAACACAACACACCACAACACACACACCTCACTCACTCACACACATACACACACACACACACACACAACACACACACACACACCACACACACAACACACACACACACCACACACACACCACACACATACAACACACACACACACACACACACACTACATCTGTATATTTTCATCTTCAGTATGTCTGGTTATATAATCCCAACAAAGTGCTCCGAGACCCAAATCACTGAAGTCCTGCTTAAATAATACACACGGTAGAACAAGTAAATATAAAACAGACGAGAAAAAACATCAGGACACACATTTGAATGTTCCCAAAAAAATTCTATGATAATGTTTTATTTAAATGCATGGAGAACATTCACAAATAATGAAAAAACTACAATAAAATGATTCTAAATTATGAATCTGTATTATATTATATTATATTATTGTTATTAAGTATTATTAAGAAAAAAATTCCGTTGACAGTCAACATGCAGGATTATTATCCGGATGAACTACAATAAAACATATTCCAGGAATCATGGGAATCTTCTTGTGGACTAGTTAAGGTTCAAAATAATATTTAAATAACAAATAAATACAAAAACAATGCATTGTGAACAGTCACTGTGAAAAGAAGACGATGAAATAAAAAAATAATTATATGATTTTCACTTTCTGGAATATGTTTATGAACATTTTCCATTGAAAATGAACCAGCTCATGTTCTTAAAGGGACAGTTCACCCAAAAATCATTTGCTCACCCTCATGTCGTTCCACACCTGTATGACTGTCTCTCTCTTCTGGAACAAGAAAGAAAACATTTTGAAGAACGTTGGGAACCAAACCTTCTGTGTTTCACAGAAGAAAGTCATGTTGAGTTTTAATGACATGAGTTTGAGTAAATTCGGGTGAACTGTCCCTTTAACGAATGTCTCTGGTCTTACTGTGCACGTCTCACCAGCCAATCAAATTATGAAGAATAAAATCAAGCCCCGCCCCCAGATTGAGTCAATCTGTATATTTTCAGTTTCACTCAAACATCACATTACTGATGTTTATCGTCATGAAGATTCAGTGCAGGATGAGTGACAGCAACTCTAATCAAACATCATCCAGATCAGCATCATCTGACATACTGCACCATCCTGACACCTGATGATCCCAGTAATCCCACTGTTTTATTGAGGATTACAGTGGATGTGGAAGGATTTGAAAGAATCCCAGAATGACCTGCTGTGACCCGAGGCCTCATGATGTGATTCCTGTCCCTGTATCAAAGATGTGAGTGTGGATTACAGAGTTGTTGACTAAAACTATATATTAAAAATAGTTTTTCGTAATTTAAATAAAGCTGGGATAAAAATGTATAGTTTAGATATAAACACTGATGTCTACGGCTGCGATCAATATAGAGTAAATCACCGTTTGAAAGTAACTTGATGTTTCAAATAATGATTGTATTAATCACATCGTTACACCAGTAGGTGGCGACAAGTGACTGTTAAAAAATGAGTGAGTCACTGAATCATTCATTCAAGAGATTCGTTCAAAAACGCTGATTCCTCCAGTAATGAAACAAGTCTTTATGAGTGAGTCGTTGTATCATTCATTCAAGAGATTTGTTCAGAAACGTTGATTCATCCAGTAATGAAACAAGTCTTTATGAGTGAGTCGTTGTATCATTCATTCAAGAGATTTGTTCAGAAACGTTGATTCATCCAGTAATGAAACAAGTCTTTATGAGTGAGTCGTTGAATCATTCATTCAAGAGATTCGTTCAAAACGCTGTTTCATCCAGTAATGAATACAAGTCTTTATGAGTGAGTCGTTGAATCATTCATTCAAGAGATTCGTTCAGAAACGCTGATTCATCCAGTAACGAAACAAGTGAAGTCTTTATGAGTGAGTCGTTGAATCATTCATTCAAGAGATTCGTTCAGAAACGCTGATTCATCCAGTAACGAAACAAGTGAAGTCTTCATGAGTGAGTCATTGAATCATTCACTCACCCTTTTCGTTTGAATCAAAATGAATTACGTTTTTTATTTTAAATAGACTGCAGAAATTAAGATTTTGTCCTAATTTCTAGTAAGTTACATGTTATTCTTGTTCAGTAAGAATCGTGGGAGAATCATGATCTCTTTTACACCAAATTCAGCAGCTCTACTGACGACTAGTGACTCATTTGAGTGTTATTATTTCTCAGAGGAATTTAACACTTAAAACATTATATATGTGAGCTATGAAAGATGAATCACTGAGCAATATTCATTTTTCTCTGAGAAGTCTAGAAGCAGCACAGGACAGTTTCTGCAGCAGGATGGTTTATCCGCTCTGTGTTTGCATGTATTGTTCATTACGAGGGACACAGCGCCACCTGGTGGACAAGAGCAACCTTTATAAATGAACAACTGACTCTGCAATTTTAAATACAGGTAATGCAGTAATATTGTGAAATATTATTACAGTGTAAAATAACTGTTTTCTATGAGAGTGTAATTTATTCCTGTGAATTTCCATCATCATTACTCCAGTCTTCAGTGTCACATGATCCTTCAGGTGATTCCTAATCATCTCTTTTTCTTTTTTTTTTACCCATTAAGTTGCTAATTTACGACCGTATTTAACCCAGGGTTAATGTAATCCTGCAGTTTATATTTCACCTTATTAATTCACCACAGTGTTAAAAGTAATGCCAGGATTACGAGTGTGAAACATTGCTTAACCTAGACTTAAAATAGAGGTTAATCCATTTCAGTTATTTGTATAGTGCTTTCTACAACACACACATTGTTACAAAAATGAAAAAAGAGAAAGAAAAACAAGCAGCCAAAGGCAATAATGGCAAAGTAAACCTTCCTAGAATGTGTAAGTAGATAAGAAACTCTGGGAAAATAATAAAAACAATAATAATATTTATATAAACTCATTTTTATTATATCTAAGTTCCATATGATAACTATTTTTATGCATTTGGCAGACGCTTTTATCCAAAGTGACTTACATTGCATTTCAAGGTGCACATTTACATTCTTATCAGTTCTTGCTTTCCCTGGGAATCGAACCCATGACCTTGGCGGTGCAAGCGCCAGCGCTCTACTGGTTGAGCTACAGGAAAGCAGGTAATATATTACCCTTATATATACAGGTAATATATAATATTATAAAGGCCAATTAAAAACAGATACAAAACCAGAGCATAGTCCAAGTGACGGAGAATGATTGTGAAGAGTATACTAGTGTAGCAGAAGTGTGTGTGTGTGTGTGTGTGTGTGTGTGTGTGTGTGAGATCATGAGCTCAACACTAGAGGGCAGAAGAGTCTCACTCATTAATGATGGGTTACTGATGATGATGATGATGATGATTACCTCACGCTGTAATCAACAAATGAGGGGTCATGTGTTCACTGTGGACATTTAGAGCATCTTGATCCTGTCAGCATCTATAATATGATGAAAAATCACCGTTACATCAGTTCAACATGCTAATATAATCCAGGAGCGGGAGGAGCGTCAGCAGGTTTCACTGAGGTCCATTATGACTGCATATCAACCAATGATACTTAAAAGAGCTACACATAAATGTCATAAACAATTTGAAAAAAATCACTGAAAAGCAAGTGAAAATCACCCCTATTTTAGTGCAAAATAACCAATAATTCCGGTGCAAACATTACTCGAAGGTGCAGTGAAAAATCACCATTAATACCAACAACAAATGTACGTAATTACAGCGAAAATCACCTATAATTCTGGAGAAAATCACCAATAATACCAGCAAAAATTCACATAATTACAGCGAAAATCACCCCTATTTTAGTTAACATTAATACCAACAAAATGCTGGGGGAAAATCACCCATAATTCCAGTGAAACACTAACACAGGATCAGCTGATCTGAGATCTGCACTGAGAAGATCCTTACAAAGAAATATTGTATGATATTGCAATATTCACACACCATGGCATTTCTATGTACTATTATTACCATAGTATCATGTTCAAAAACATGGTAATAGCATGGTACTTCTGATAGTAAGGAGTACTCTCTCTCTCTCCTCTTTCTCCTCTCTCTCTCTCTCTCTCTATCTCTCCTCTCTCCCTCTCTCTCTTTTGTAGGCGAACAGCAGATGGTCTGTTCAATGAACATTCATCCATCTGTATTCAAATGAGCTCAGGTTTCATTCAGTGATTGGTTGTCATGGGTCACATGACCTGTTGATATTTGACTAGTGAAGATCAGATGTTTACAAGATATAAATATTGCTGTAATCACTCAAGACAAATACAAGCTAAACAATCTTATCTGCTTTCTAAAGATATTCTTCACAACAGCCTCCAAGAATATCTCAGAGCTGCTGCAGTTTCTACTGGCTCAGATCTTTTGATTCAACCAATGAGAGGAGTTTGGGGGCGGGACTACGTGTTTGACTGACCAATGGGGAACGGAGTTGAGGAAACCTATTTGGTTGAGCTTTAGTATAACTTTACACCCTGAAGAGGAGAAATAAAACACTTTTCCTCAAAAGTTAATTGATCGTCCATCTCCAAAGTGTGTATTAGAGCGGGAATGGTCCAGGGTTTCTCATTAGCACATAAAAACACCGAGAGCGACGGTCGACATCTCCCTCCAGGCCTAATTGAGCTCTCGCTCCCTCACAAATGAGCATAACCTTCACTTCAGGCCTTCACATCCACAGCGTCTTCCTCTGAGTTTCACTGGACCCAGCGGAGCCGCTGATGTGGGATTTGATTTGATTTGTAGAAGTTACAAAAATATCCGTAAAAAGTTACAAGACAAGAGCAACAAATGATTTGATTCAGGACAACAAAGCAGAAGCATTTCAAATCAGTCAGATTTTACAAGGAGATGCACATAAATGGTGTTTGTATAAGGGGATTATAAATATCGTCACCTTCCTAAAATAATTGCCTAAGTCATTTTTCAGGTTTCTCAGAAAACACAAAAAAAATTAAAAATAACTTCAGAGGTTCGGTCTTCTTGATGCAGCTCCCATCTTGAAAAGCTTGTAAAATTGCCTTTTAAAATTTTTAAATTGCTTGTAAAATCTTTTGACTTAGGCCAAATAAAACGGCCTAAGTCACACTCTTGACATAGGCCATTACACTGCATGGGTAGAACTGCATGATCTGTTCAACTGAGGATGTGGGGATTTTACCAGAGGTGGCCAGCATCATGAGGAGATGACTTATGCAAAAAAATCATTTTTGTCAAAAAATGACTTAGGCAATTATTTTAGGAAGGTGACGATATATAATAATAATGTAATATAGTGCTAAATAAACTCAATAGGGTGATGTGGAGCACAAACCGCTTTGGGGTTTATTTTACGATAATGACCAGCTGACTCTCTTTTGAAACTGTGTATTAAAGAGGCCATTCTATTCCCAGTCTTGATGATGTTTCAGGCTCTACTAGAGCAGGTTTTCCTGCTTGAATGTTGATTATTCTCCTCATATTCTCCATTGTTGCGGCTCCTCTCTTCCCAGTCTGTCAGTAAACGCTCTGTTTACTTCCTGTCTCTATGAAGCCCCTCCCTCTGGAAAAGCACACCTGTGCTCCTGATTGGTCGGCTGAGCAGTGTGTTGTGATTGGTCGAGCGCTTCGAGTGTGTTTGGGAAATGTCCCGCCCCTTTCCATAACCGCCAGTTTTACCACACTACTACTAACTCAACCAGGCCCCGCCCCTTTATTCTGCGCATTAATTATTATAATGAGGAATATTGTGACGTGTTTGTTCCCGGAAGAAACTCAAGATACACTAAGTTCAGGAACACTGACACTGATATAGAGAAGAGCTGGAGCTTCTTCATGATCACACAGCAACATTACCAACTTTAAGAGCTCATCCAAAGATGAAATGCGTTTCCTCCCGCTAACAGCGCTGATTCATGATAGCGATCTGTTGCCTCTCTCGTACACCAACACACACACACACACACACACACACACACACACACACACACACACACACACACACACACACACACACACACACTCGTCTTCAGTCTGTTTACACGGGCTCCTCTTTCATTAGCATCCATCTGGACATCTCAAGGGTTTAAACGTCTCAAAGTTTTGTTTGTCGATCTAGTATCCGCTCAGAACACATTAGCAACGGCTTAGCAAATACTGGAACAAACACACACAATAATAAAGTGTTTCGCACAGACAAACATTTACTCCAGGCACATCACACATCAGTTACAGAGCTCTCTCTCTGAGTGTTTCAATAACGCAAGACTTATAAAAATATCAAACTTTACATATTTACTATTTAAACTGCATACGGCCTAAATAACCTTCATAAGTACTCAGAAACGATGGTTTATATTGCATTATGGCTTAGTGCAAATATCAAATATTAGATTCATTTAATTAGATTACATGATAATTAAGAAGCTTTAAAGCCCCCTGTGGTTTCCACCAAAATAAAAGCTTGATTTTGCAATTTTACTTTTTTACTGTAATACAATTGTAT
>JAJAQA010000024.1:1785005-1855005 GCA_021464565.1 Rutilus rutilus | reverse complement strand
GAGAGAAGTTTCTCTTCACACCGAGAGCTTCATAGAGGAGGACGTTTAGAGAACGTCTCGCTCTCGCGTGCTGAAGGACAGCGTGATCATGTTGCTTCTCCTCTGAGGGCATTTGTTACATTTTCACTTGTTTTTGGTGTTGCAGGAAAACACTTGCAGAAAAGCGTCTCTAAAACAGCAGACAAGATATATTTATAATATCAGCATCTTCATTATTAGCCATAATTGAGTTTTTCTTTCATGCATGCTCATTAAAATCATTTTTAAACGGGAAGACACTCATTAACACCTAGAGATCAGATCTGTGGAGAACGAGTCTGTGTTTGTGTTAACATGAGGTGTGTGTGTGTGAGTGTGTGTGTATGCGTGCGTGTGAGTGTGTGTGTATGCGTGTGAGTATGTGCATGCATGTGAGTGTGCGTGTGTATGCGTGCGTGTGTATGTGTGTGTGAATGCGTGTGTGTGTGTGTGTGAGTGTGTGTGTATGCGTGCATGTGTGAGTGTGTGTGCATGCGTGTGAGTATGTGCATGCATGTGAGTGTGCGTGTGTATGCGTGCGTGTGTATGTGTGTGTGAATGCGTGTGTGTGTGTGTGAGTGTGTGTGTATGCGTGCATGTGTGAGTGTGTGTGCATGCGTGTGAGTATGTGCATGCATGTGAGTGTGCGTGTGTATGCGTGCGTGTGTATGTGTGTGTGAGTGTGTGTGTATGCGTGCATGTGTGAGTGTGTGTGCATGCGTGTGAGTATGTGCATGCATGTGAGTGTGCGTGTGTATGCGTGCGTGTGTATGTGTGTGAATGAATGCGTGTGTGTGTGTGTGTATACGTATGTGTATGTGCATGCGTGTGTGTGTGTGTGTGATGACACTCCCCATGATCTGTGTCACTGTTTATTCTGTTCGCTTGGCAGCCGTATCTGAGCAACAGAAGTCACTGCAGGGCAAAACAGAGATACATGAGCGAGAGACCAACACACACACCCACACACACACACACACACACACACACACACACACACCACAACACACACACACACACACACACAATATCTGTCTATCTATCTATAACCCTTAATTTCCAGATAAACGGGACGTTGAACGACACTCTGAACAACAGTGGTCGAGTCAAAGAAACGGCTTTTGCTTCATATAATGCCGCTAGAAGCTCGTTAGGGATGAGGGATATTGGCTCATTAAGCCTAATGAGGTGCAAGTGCACTGCAGTTTTAATGAAGCCCTGGGTGGGGTCATAACCCGTTCATTTCCAGGGCTTATCCATGAACAAAGGCCTCGTGAGTATAAAGGATCAATCCACTGAACAATAAACAAGCAACAACATAAACTATGACCTTAGAGTCTCCTGTAATACAGTGCAGATTAAGAAGAGCATAATGAGGCGTTCGTTCTGAGCGTCTGTTAGTGTTCTTGGAGTCTGACCTTTGATATGAGATGGGAATGCTAAAATTACACACAAATACTAAATAAACAAGACAGGTCATGACTTAATTTTTCATGCCAATTACCATTTTTTTCCTCAATATAAGTCGCATTTTTTGAGCATTTGTTGCTCATCAGAAACATGCTGTGACTTCTGTTGCAAAGCAAATTACATAATTCAGTTACCGCCAAGCACATTTGGATTCATGCTGAATATGAGAGGTAATCGAACCCAAGTTTTCATGTATCGCGCATTTCCAACACGCCGGTAGTTTTAGTTTCCCTTCAAATACATGCAAGACAAAGGCTTAATTTACACATTCAGCATTCAAAATTATTGTGTTTGACTGTAACATTTAAAGTCCCCCTGTAGTCAATAATTGCATCCCTTAAAACTCATCTTTGATCACCAAAATGACAAAATAAAAAAATCGTTATGCTTTTTAAAATGTGTTGAATGTAACTCGACACCCTCGCCTCATTTAGTATGCGTGGTTCTATGAATATGCAAATGAGCCCCGCCTCCACTCACTCAGCTCAGAGATCACTGGTTGACGATCACACGTTGATCTGATTGGTTACAAGGTAGTTTGTGACGTCAGAAACACCAGCGATTTCAAAGCGTGTTTTTGAGACTGTCTTTGGTTCACTGCAGTTTTAAGGAGGAAATACTCAGCAATGGTGTCGACTTATGAACTTACACATGCTTTGTCTTAAAGCAGAGTAACGTAAACATGGATTTGCACCACATATTAATCTATGTCAATGCCAAGTAAGTGACATTATCCTACCCAGAAAAGAACCATCAAAAAAACCTTAGAAGTTGCTTGTTCCCTCATTACCATTGGTCCCTCGTTCCCCCGCTCCGGCAGACGGATGCAGAACAGCTCAGGATCAATAAGAGTTTTCTAGCGGATGAGTGATTGAGGACGGTTATTAGGCCCATCAGTGCCGTTCGACGCCGGTAGATCAGCACTCGTACTAGTCATTAAAGAGCTCGTTCGTTCTGGCGAGTGTAAATCTCCCCCGGCGTGACGCCTGACCACGAGTGCCGTGATTTATAAGGGAAGCTGTAAAACACAGGCCGCGTGTCAACAGGTGAGGAGAAAACCTCGAGACACGAGCCTCAGCGGTGAACTAATGTGAACAGCGTGTTGATGATGTCTAAGCCGGAGGAGGGGAATGGTCCTGATTGAGTGATTAAACTTCAGGACTGCGATTTGACAAATCACACAGAAAAAGACTTTCCAGTGAAAGCCACACTGGTGCCAGTAAAGTGCTGAGCTAATGATGCCACTAAGCTAGAGAAGCACAGTCCAAAGTCAAGACATAATATACATAAATATTACATCTATATAAATCATGCTGTTATACTTTCAGTTTTTTAGTTTTAATTATTTTTTAAACATAAAAAACATCACAACAAAATAATTAGATTACAGATTAAAAACAAGCTAATTGCCCTATCTGGATCTCTATATCTTGACTGTTTTAAAAATGTGCAAATTATATTTCAGTTATAGTTGGCATTGATGATGGTTGAAGTTGGAAGTTAGCAGAACTTAAAGTCCCCCTGTAGTCAATCCTTTTATCCCTTAGAACTCATCTTTGATCACCAAAATGACATATAAAAATAAAAAATGTCTTCAAATATCTTGACTGTTTACTCGACACCTTCACCTCAATTTTGTATTCGCGTTCTATGAATTTGCCAAATGAGCCCGCATCCACTCACTCTCCTCAGCGTTCGACTTATGAATTTACACATGGTTTGTCTTATAAGCGTATTAAAACACCACATAGACACATAAACAACATTAAAAGCTGGATTCTCACCACAGGGGGACTTTAAGTGCAGATCTAGTTTCTACATTCGGCACATGCCAGTCAGCGGGGCGGTTGAGTGGCGCATGGATTAGCCGAGCTGAAATGCATCATGGGGCATCAGTCACTCACCCTTCACTCGTTTACCACCTCTCTCTCTCTCTCTCTCTCGCTGCACTGAGATGAACAGAGTCACCTTCAGATGTGGAGTGCACAGGAGTCTGTCTGTTCAGCGTATGGCTAGTGGTGCGTTTACATAAAGAGTCGAAGGTAAACTGACCCTGTTTAGACCATCTATCGTCTTCATAACGCAGCGTTCACGGGCACGGTTTAAAGTTGCTAATGCTACTGTTCAAACATTTGGGGTCAGTATGTTTTTATTTTATTTTAAATACATTTATATTTTTATCCAGTAATGATGCATTAAATTGATCAAAAGTGACAGTAAAGACATTTATAATGTTACAAAAGGTTCTATTTCAAATAAACTAGGGATTCACAATATATGGGCCACCATATCGGTATCGGCCGATACATGTTCATTTTTAATATCATCGTTATCGGCCCGATAAGAAAATTTGGCTGATATATTAAAGCCGATAAATAATGTATTATTTCCTTCAGCTGAGACTCTTCAGATGTTCAACATGATGGTTTTGAATTGCTTGAAATAAGATTAGAATCACTTTAAAAAAGGAAAATACAGTAGTTAAGTCTGTCAAATTATGAGAACATTATAATTGTGTGTTTGGTACGTGGGTTTTAATGGTGAGACTTTTATTTTTGTAATCAGGCTCTCAAAAATTATATACAAATTTGGATTTAGATTTATCAGCCAATATATAGTTATCGGCTTTCAAATATAAAGAATTATCGGTTATCGGCCAAAATTTTCATAAATGCTGTTCTTTCTATTCATTAAAGAATCCTGAAAAATAAAATCTATCACTATTTCCACAAAAACACTGTTTTCAACATTGCTAAAAATCATAAATGTTTCCTGAGCATCAGATCATCATATGATAATGATTTCTGAAGGATCATGTGACATGATCTGAAAATTCTGATTTGATCAAAGGAATAAATTACACTTTACTGTATATTCACATAGAAAACAGATATTTTAAATTGCAATAATATTTCACATTTTTACTGGTCAAATAAATGCATCATTAGTGAGCAGAAGAGACTTATGTGATATTATGCATTTAAGAATCTAAAAAATCTGCCTCAAAGTAATTTCACAACCACCCAGAACACCTTAGCAGCGTCCTAGCAGATTTGCTCCAGTAATTTGAGCACGAGGACTGATTTGTCCTCTTTATTATAAGCATCTGCACCGGTCGGTGGTCTAAGCACACACACCGGCACGGGTGTGTTTTAGGGCTGTCGTGAGCCTCAGTCGAGCTCCTGCTGATCAACAATAACATGTTAATGAGTGTTTGCTCTACGGCTGGATGGGAACACAGGCTGCTAACCTCCTGCCTGTTGCAATTACGTCCAAAATATACATCAAAATGAGCGATTCGAATGATAAACACCTCACACACGCTGGGGAAAAAGCGAACATTTATAGTCAAATATGTTATTTATCATCACTGAGTCAACTTAAACACATTATTTTATACCAACAACACTCATTTTAGGTGGACATAGCTCATTTTTACTTTGCAGGAGGGCGAAAATGTGATGTGCATTTCCTCATGATTATTATCATTTGCAGAATGAAGAATAAAATCAATATACTGGAAACGGAAGAATGAAGATCTCCTTCAGGACTGAGCGAGACCGCATCAACATTACGATGGGGGAAAGTCATGAATGTCCTCATAAACCACGACTACTTTAAAAGAGCTGCGCAATTACACTGACGCCGCTATTTTCCTGTTCAGTCTAATTCATCTATTAGATTAGAAAGAGCTTTAGGGAGAAAGTCGACTTCCACAGGTTTTTGCACCCGTACTTGAGAGCCACTTCTCAGATAATGACCGGAGATTGAGTATTTATCCAACATTAGGATCATGATGTTTCTTTTTATTGCCCTTCAGAGGATACCAGCCAAAAATACCCAAACAATGTTTACATTTAGCGGGAGGAGAAAACTATTTTTGGAAAAACAAACTATTAAAACCTTTATAATGGTCATATATCTCGGCCCTGACGTCTGAGCCAATTAAAGCGGTTCACTAATTGATCAGCCCTTTCTTTTAGACGAATCGAGTTGCCAGGGAGTAAATTAATCAGCTTGATAATGATAGAGTAAGACTGTGGATGTAATTACAGTTCAGCTGAAAGTCAACATGACATTGCATTTCACATCCTTATTTTATAACTTTCCTAGTGAATATTATAGATGTATTTCCAAGTACAACGGTAAACAAATGGGGTATATTAATTGGGTTGTGATTTATGTACATACACACATTAAAGTTTGGCGTCCGAAATATATTTTTATAAAGAAATTAATACTTTTATTCAGCAAGGATGCACTTAATAAGGCTAATGTGACAAGTAAGTCATTTATAGTGTTACCAAAAGAGTCTTTCATATAAATACTGTTGTTTGAAACGTTCTATTCATCAAAGAATCCTCAAAAATAAAAATGTATCCAGCTTCCACAATAAATATTGAACTGATTTCAACAGTGATAATAATCATTATATGTTTTTGACGCATCAAATCATCATATTTGAGTGATTTTGTGAAAGGATCATGTGGCACTGAAGACTGGGAGTATTGTGCTGAACATTCAGCTTTGATCACAGGATTAAATTTCACTGTACTGTATATTCTAATAGTAAATAACAGAATGATTTACATTAGAATAATATTTCACATTTTTACTGTATTTTTGATCAAATAAATGCAGCTTTGGTGAGCAGAAGAGACTTCTTTCAATGACAAAAACTCTTACCGACCCCAAAGGTTTGAACGGTAGTGTGTTTATGTGATGTGAACCGTAACAAATAAATGAAAAAGTATGAAGCCACATTTTTAACTACATTAAAATAAAGTAAATAGGTTCAATTATGTTCCCTGACTTAAAGAGTGATGTGTATAAATAAAAAGCTTTAGTCTAGTTTCCGTCCCCACAAAAAACTCTTGACATTTCACATCAGTTTAGTCATAAACTGCCTCGTGTTCCCAAAACATCTTTTCACTGTGACCTTCCCAGCACTTCAGACTCCTCTCCCTCCGTTTCATCTTGGGTGGCGAACAGTTTAGTGAAAAGAGATGAAAGATTGTGTGTTTACTGATTCAGTCGAGACCGATCGCATCTCCAGATCTTCTGCTGTGGAGATGATTGAAGATCTAAACGCTTTGTGCCATTCTCAGTTTGTCTGACTCTCCTGTGATTTTATATGAAATGCAACAAGACCTGTTTCACTCTGGTGCTTCAACACACACAATACAGCAGAGCACAATGAGCCGACAGCACCACGGCAAAATGAGTTGTATTTTACCACAGTGTTTTGAATAGAATCTAATAAAAGAATGACTGGGTGAAGAAAAAGTCAAACAAAGGCTATAAACAGACAACACAACTACTTGTAGTCTACTTCGTATGGAAGCTTGTTTCTGCCACAGAATAAAAAACGAGAAAGGTAATTTTGACTTTTTATCTCACAATTCGGACTTTTTTTCTCAGAATTGCGATATAAACTCGCAATAGCAAGAAAAAAGTTAGAATAGCGAGATATAGTCAGAATTGTGAGATATAAAGTCAGAATTTCGAGATATAAAGTCAGAATTAAGAGTAATAAAGTAAGAATTGCGAGTAATAAAGTCAGAATTGGGAGTTATAAAGTCAGAATTGAGAGTAATAAATTTAGAATTGCGAGCTATAGTCAGAATTGTGATATATAAAGTCAGAATTGCGAGTAATAAAGTTAGAGTTGTGTGATATAAAGTCAGAATTGCGAGTTAAAGTCAGAATTGAGAGTAATAAGTCAGAATTGAGATTAATTAACGTAAGATTTGGCGAGTTATTAAGTCGAATTGAGAGTTAAGTCAGAATTGAGGAGTAATAAAGTAAGAATTGGGAGATATAAAGTAAGAATTGCTGAAGATATATAAGTAAGAATTGCGTGATTTTAAGTCAGAATTGCGAGATATAAAAGTCAGAATTGGCGAGTTTATGTCAGGAATTGAGAGAATAAAAATTTTACAAGTCAGAATTGTGATATATAATCAGAATTGCGAGATTATAAATCAGAATTGCGGCGTAATAAAGTTAGTGTTGTGCTGATAAAAGTCAGAATTGCGAGTTAAAGTCAGAATTGAGAGTAATAAAGTCAGAATTGAGAGTAATAAAGTAAGAATTGCGAGATATAAAGTCAGAATTGAGAGTTAAAGTCAGAATTGAGAGTAATAAAGTAAGAATTGCGAGATATAAAGTAAGAATTGCAAAATCAAGATATAAAGTAAGATGCGAGATTATAATATGTCAGGTATTGCGAGATATAAAGTCATGAATTGCGAGATTAGTCAGAATTGCGAGATATAAAGTCAGAATTGTGATATATAAAGTAGAATGCGAGATATAAAGTCAGAATTGCGAAGTAATAAAGTTTAGGTTGTGTGATTTATTTATACAAGTCAAGATTGCGAGTTTAATGTCAGATTGAGAGTAATAAGTCAAGAATTGGGGAGGAGTAATTAAGTAAGAATTGCGAGATTTAAGTCAGATTGAGAGTTAAAGTCAGATTGGAGAGTAATAAGTAAAGTAATTGCGCAGATATAAAGTAAGAATTGCGGTATATAAAGTAAGAATTGGAGATATAAGTCAGTATTGGCGAGATATAATGTCAGATTGCGAGATTAAAGTCAGAATTGGAGTTATAAGGGTCAGAATTGTGAGATATAAAGTATGAATTGCGAGATATAAAGTAGAATTGCGAGATATAAAGTCAGAATTGGAGGATATAAAAGTCAGAATTTGCGAGATATAACGTCAGAATTGTGAGATATAAAAGTCAAGTAAATGCGAGATTATAAATTAAGAATTGTAGAGATATAAAGTCAGAATTGCGAGTTATAAAGTCAGAATGTGAGATATAAGACAGAAATTGCGAGATATAAAGTCAGAATTGTGATAATTTAGTTCAGAATGCGTGATATAAAGTCAGAATTGGAGATATTAAAGTCAGAATTGGCGATATAAAGTCAGAATTGCTGATGATATAAAGTCAGATATTGCGGTGATATAAAGTCAGATTCAGAGATATAAAGGCAGATTTGTGTGATTTTAAAGGTCAGAATTGCAGAGAGATAATGTCAGAATTTGTGAGAGATATAAAGTCAGAATTGCGAGATATTTAAGTCAGATTTAAGGAGATATAAAGTCAGAATTGTGAGATATAAAGACGAATTGCGAGATTTAAAGTCAGTTTTGCGAGATATAAAGTCAAGGAATTGCGAGATATAAAAAGTCTGAAAGTGCGACTTAATGGAGGGCAATATTTCTTGCAAACCCCTCAATGTTCCTATCACCTTTTTAATAATGGTAAATACATTTTTGTCACCGGCAGACCCATTCCCAGCTTTATATTCCGGTGTGCTTCCCCTGGTGTGTGATTGTGGAGAGCTGAGCTGGTGAGGCTGTTTGAAGGTGAGACTCAGTCATCCAGAAAGCGCAATTAAATCGCAGCGACTTGTCCTGAATGGATGGGCGTCCCTGGAGGAGCTGATAAAGGCCTCTGGGGGGAAAGCTTATGTACTTTCTCTCGGCTCGCAACAACTCGACTGCTTATGTGCAGGGTCACATGGCTAGTCATGTGATAGTCATCATCGGTAGAGCGCTGAACACCAGCAGTGGGTTGAAGACCGATGGGATTTACTGAGTGTCTGAGTTTCTGTTTAACAGCCTCTGGTTCACATATATCAGTGCAGAAGAGAGATATTAAAACAATAACATCTCTTTGAAAAACACCGGAACGGTGTACGTCAATGCTGTTTCTGGCGAGGGAACAGGGGGGGGATATTGCCAAGAAATTATGATTGCATCTGACTATGCTCAAATATCCAGTGCAACGGAGCACATTAAAAGGAATACTGTATTCCACAATATCAATCATTTCTATTCTCGTTAATTAACTCAAAGTGATATTGAAAATGATTATACACCCACACACACACACAAAAAAAAAAAAAAAACCCCCAAAAAACCAACCCACACACACACACACCACCACACACACACACACACAACACACACACACCCACACACAGACACACACAATTTAAAATTTTACATTTATCAAATCCATTTGATCATTTTAAATCCAATTTTTATTCTAACCTAAATAGCCAAATTATTGTTAATTTAATTATTGATAATTAAAATATATATATTTTTTTATAATAATTTTTAATATAATAAAAAAAAAAAAAGATTTGTAGTATCTTATACTAAAATTAGAGCATGCTGGGAGATTTGTAGTGTCTTATACTAATATTAGAGAATGATGGGAGATATACTAACATTAAAGCATGCTGGGAGATTTGTAGTGTCTTATACTAACATTAGAGCATGCTGGATTTATACTACATTCGAGTCATGCTGGAGTTTGTAGTGTTTATACTAAAACATTTGAGAATGCTGAGTGATTTGTTTAGGGGTGTAGATGTCTTTAATATTAACATTAGAGCATGCTGGGAGATGTGTAGTGTCTGCTCTTGAGCATTTCAGGCTTTTGTTTAAAGAGGTTCCCCATGAAAGCACATTATAAATGTGGTCAGCGCTCTGCCCTATTTGATTTACTCTGTGTTGTGTTGAGTCCTCAGGGGTCGGGAGAAGGTCTCTTAAGAGACCTCACAGGTGGGCCTTCCAGTGTTGTGTAGTGTTGTGTCTTGTGTGTGTTTATTCTCAGGTCTACAGAGGGCTTTCCTCTATGCATGGAAAACAATAATTTATAGTGCAACTAACCAGCCTTAATGGGGTAACGGGAGAGAGAGAGAGACAGAGTTTCTTCAGTGGTTTTGAAAGATACCGCTTGTCACACTTTATTTTACAGTGTCCTTGTTACATATGTTACATGCACTTACCGTAGTAATAACAGTAAATTATGCATAATTACATGCAATTAACCCACAACCAAATCCTAATCCTAGCCTAACCCTATAGTAAGTACATGTATTACTCAGTACTTAAACATATAATTACACTGTAACAATGACACCTTAAATAAAGTGTAACCCAAACTGCACAAACATTAATAGGCAAATCAGATGATTCATGTTAAATGTAAGTTAGTAATGTTGGTATAATTACTGACTGCTTGCTCTTGTGACCATGTTTAGTTGTAAGATAAATATCTGAAATAGTTTTGTCGTGACAAACAAAGCAAAGGCCCAAACAAACCAGAAGCTCTTAAGAGCATCAAGAACCAAACACAGTTACGATGGGAGAGCGGCGTGTGTGTGTGTGTGTGTGTGTGTGCATGTTTGTGTGTGTGTGTGTGTGTGCGTGTGTGGGGTGTGTGTGGTGTGTGTCGTGTTTCCAGCCAAACCTCTGGCAGCAGTTCAAGAAACTTTCTTAACACATTTAGCAGCGAAAAGACCAAGGAAACTCGTATAAACCGTGAACACAATCAGATTCCTGCAGAAACAAAGGCCGAGGCCTGAGGAAAACCACTGGAGTCTGGAGAGACAATATGATGTGATTGGTTTACTCGCCCACCAGTCGACGGGAGATGAACGTACAGTAGGGCTGAAACTTACAGAGTCCATCCAAAAACTGCAAGCCACTGTTTAATGTAATCAAGTCAAACATCTAACCAGATTAGGTTATAGTTGGATATAGTGATGTCAAAAGAACTACAATCCTACAATAAAACACATTTACAACGACAGTCTGTGTACAGTATCTCTAGCAAACACTCGATTGCTATGAGGAGGAAAAATAATTAACAACAATCACGGTTTTGAAGCTGCCAGAGTCTGTTTTACATTATAATCCTATGGAGTAAACCGTGTTTTCAATACAATTTTTCAATAAAACTCAACTTTTCGAAAAAAAAAAAACGGCCTACTTCAAGCGCCTTTTTGACAACTGACCAATGACAAGCGAGTAGCGAGATCTGTCGTTTCCATAACAACACAAAAAAAAATGGCGAAGGTGCCGGTAGATTGACTTATTGTACTAGAGTCTAAACTCTGCCATAATATTCACCATAAAGAGGCTGTGTGGACACAGATTGGATGGATTCAGGGAATAGTGTATCATCTACTACTAGTCAAAAACAAAACTATCTTATCTGTTAACGTTAGCTAACATTAACATTCGCTCAGCTACAGTTATCAATTCCGTAACCAGTGATAAACAGCAGCTTGTCAACAATTGTAACCTTTTCTACTACATTAGGCGACACATTGTTGTATAGATTATTTATATATTTTTTTATATATATATATTATATATACACACAATTAGGGTCGCTAAGTAGTAGATAGTAGATATATACATATATATGTATGTATGTTGCTATAGCAACAAAAGACCAAGCGTATGCAAATATATGCTATTTGGGACCACAAAAAAACAAACACTTTTTTACTAAAAAAGCGCTTGTCAACTTTTTCTTGTCAAAATAGACGGCAAGTGTGAACACGCCCTTATGTTTCTGTTATTTTCTTTTTCACTGGAACGCCAACTTGACAAAATTAACTGTTTAAATATACTAATGGCAAAATCCAATTAGTATTAGCTAGTTACATTGGTGCCGTGACCCGGATGCCTCCCATGCTGGAGACACTTGTTCAAATCCCACTCGAAGCGGGTCGAGTAGGGCCGGTTACATTGGTGCCGTGACCCGGATGGGACTGAGGCTTAGAGCTAGTAAGAGATGTGCGAGTAAGGGTACGTTTACACGATATGCTTGAAACAGAGATGTTTTTTCCTTTAGTTTTTTAACGTTACTGACGAATCACATACATCGTTCAACTTTCACAAGGATACGCGGAAAGGGAGAAATACGTCTTTTAACACTGTATTCTGCTGCAGGCCTTAGATGGCGGTGATTTGATACAACTATAGACTGAACATATAATACGCATAATTGACACGGAGACCCTTTTCAAAAACTTGCACTTTGAAAAGTTTTCAAAAGTTTGTATTTTCAGGCGCCCAAAACGCCGTTGTCGTGTAAATAAACGGCCAAAACGCATAAAACCTTTTGGTTTAGTTGAAAACAGGTCGTGTAAACAGCTCCTAAATCTCACTCCCCTGGCCTCATGAGGCGCACTAGCGTATATTGACGCTAGTGGTGACGTATTTGTTAGATCCGCTTCACGCAAGAGTCGCCAGTTTGGAGCGGGTCGAGTATGTCTAGTTACATTGGTATGAAAAAATGGCAGACCAACACTGAAGGACGAGGTCATTGCAAGAAAATGAAACTCTCTAATACTTGAAACCCTGAGAATCAGCTTCATTCACTGCTAGCATAACCCTTAAAGCACAACACAAAAGAGTCCCGCTATCAGTTAAGCAATGTAGGACGGGATTTCTCCCAGCTCAGCATTAAGACAGGGAACAAAGGACAAATCCAACTCAAAATTCACCTTTCCGGTCCAATGTGAGGCTTGGCTTCTCTGCAAGATCCCAAGAGACACGAACATCCACCTTCCCGTGATAGTTCGCTCGGTTTTATTCCCAAGCGCAGCCCAACTCGCTGAGGTGGACAATCTTATGAGTGTTTTGGGAATGTTTTCACAATAGCTCAAAAACGGCAACAATACGTCACATGTTTGTGCATGAAGATAACGCTCATACAGTACTTGGCGTTCAATGCCAGGCCCACAGATAAAGCACGACCCGTCGCAGATAATTTAAGATAAAGATTGGTTTTGGCCATAACATTCAAAAATCTGTTCACAGTCAGATATTTGCTTTCATTAGAGTTTAATAGCACTCCGCGTACTTGGTGTAACTCTGAAAAACAACAGTGACCTCAAAACGTTTTTTTTTTTTTTTTTTTAAGTCCCCCTGTAGTCAATAATTAAGTATCTTTAAAAACTCATTCCTTTGATCACCAAATCACTTATATAATATTATATATATATATATAATTATATATATATATATATATATACTGTATATATATATATAAAAAAAAAAAAATCCTTTGAATATACCTTGAATGTAACTCGACACCCTCGCCTCATTTAGTATGCACGGTTCTATGAATATGCAAATGAGCCCCGCCTCCACTCACTCAGCTCAGGATCCACCTGGTTGACGATCTCTCGTTGACTTTGATTTGGTTTTTAGGTAGTTGTGACGTCAGAAAACCAGTGATGTCTTTGGTTACTGCGTTTTAAGGAGGAAATACTCAGCAATGGTGTCAGACTTATGATTTTACACATGCTTTGTCTTAAAGAGTTTGAAAACACCCCATTGACACATAAACAACATTAAAAGCTGGATTTTCTCCACAGCGGGACTTTAAGTTTGACCAAAGACTTTAGATATACCAAGACAGTGCACTCCTATGAATGGGAGAAAATGCAACATGCAATCTGGCGAAATAAGTTAATTAAAGTCATCGCATCACTGCAGCAGAAACAACATTTACGGGACAGTTCTTCAATCGCGTGTCGCGTCTGGTTAGGACACGCTGTTAGGAGGGGTTGCAAATATGTCCGCCGAGTGAACAGACTTTCCTTGAAAGGGACTTTGCTTGGATCATACATTTCTAGGGCACTTGTATGTAATGGATTGTGGTCTGGGATGACAGATCGGGCCCTCATGTATCCAGACAGCACAGAGCCAGTGAGGGACGATCATCCGACTTTAATGAAGTGGCAGGGCTCGGGAGTTGGCTCTGCCGGGTGTCAGGAGGTGGTATTTAACGGCGCTGGACTCTGAAACGCTCCCTGAGTGGAAGAGACGTCGCAGATGGTTAAATGTCACGGTTGTATATGGGATGTGGAGAGTGCTGGGACGTCTCATTAGTGTTATCACCTGCCAGAGGGAGAGGCCTTCAGCAAACGGGAGCCATTGCTCTTCCTCTCGATCTGTGCTTTAGTAAAGGGCTTGGATTGAATGCAGTTTTGGCAGTATTTATGCTGTCAAACTATTTTTGTCCTTTGGCGTGTAAAGAAAACAAAACACTGATGAGACCAGAATTTTTGTGATAGTTTTAAAAGTGACATCTGACATCCAGTGAGAAGCGTTCAAGTTGTCAAAGACAAAACAAAGTATTGTTGATTTAAATAGTTTAAAGTCAGATGAAACAGCGCGGACATTCTCACCAACACTGACGCGGAAAACAGGACAAATATTGGTGTTTCTGACGTCACAAACTACCTTGTAACCAATCAGAATACATAAGTAGTGAGTCAGACGGGGTGAGTGGAGGCGGGGCTCAGTTTGCATATTCATAGAAACCAAGCATATAAATGAGGCGAGGGTGTCGAGTTACATCAAGATATTTTTAGGCATGATGACATTTTTTTCAAGAATTTTTTTTTTAAATTTGTAATTTTGGTGATCAATGAGAGTTTTAAGGGATTAAAAATTATTGACTACAGGAGGACTTGGACATACACATGAAATGTATTAAACAAGTTACGGAACATAATAACAGTATTTTTTGTTTTTAAGCAATCACAAATTTTGTGCATTTGTATTATACATATAAATGTCTTCAGGTTATATTAATTTATAACTAATTTATAAATTATAACAAATACCATAAACTTACTTTTTCCCATGGTAGTGAGGTGCAATGTGTGGTTTTACCTGTGGTAAACATGATACAAATACTATGGAAGACCAAATTTTACCTTATAAAATGTTCGACTACTGTGTTTGTCTGCATCCAAACTCAAGCGACTATCAAATGTGCATTTCTGAGAGACAAAACAGGTCATATTAATTTGTGAAATGTTCACCTGTTCAAGTGTTTGTCATGTTCTGATGATAAAACCACAATTGTATTGTTAAAAAAAACACAGTATTGTTCACTCTTAGTTCATGTTAACTAAGGTAGTTAACTAATGATAACTAATAAACCTTATTGTAAAGTGGGTTACACTTTATTTTAAGGTTGTCATTGTTCAGTGTAATTATATATGAAGTACTGAGGTAAAATTATGCTAAACTACATGTTATTACTATTAGGGTACTAGGGTTGATTAGGGGTTGGTTGCGGGTTAGTTGCATGTAATTATGCATAATTTATTGTTATTACTGTGGCAAGTACATGTAACATATATAACAAGGACACTGCAAAATAAAGTGTTACCAACACAATTAACTGGTCTGGTTTCACAGGAGCAAAATCTCCCTTTAAACCTGAAAGAAATATAGATTGATATAGATTTTGACTATTATTATATTTTGCCATTATCGCTCAGCCCTACATGGACAGAGGTCAGAGCTGAACTGTCAAAGGTCACGGTGTTCAAACGTTAGTCGGCCTCAGGGACGGACACGAAACAGAAGGAATCCTGATTTGTTGTGTAAGAAGCCTGTAATGAGACTGCTCTTGGACCTCTATGTTCAGTCTTCACTGATTTCCCTCTGCAGATCAAAGAAGAAAAGGTGAGCTGTGAGTCTTTGATAGCAACCCACATCCCAAACCTTTTCCTAAACCTAACAAACTCTCTCCTCAACCAGAACAATGCATGATCACTGCAAACGATGTTTTTCTTACTTAGTATTTTTGTCTAGTTTCCAGTCCAAATATCTAAAAAATCATAAACAAGATTATTTTTCTTTCCCCATTGGCAGATAATTTGCTTGTTTTACGCAAAAACTCGCTTAATTTTGATTAATTCCCCCGGAAAACAAGACATAATATCTAATGGCATTTTACTCATTTAGTTATATTCACTCATTATATTTGGACTGGAAACAAGACAAAAATACTAAGTAAGCAAAGCATTTCTGCAGTGTGGGAAAACATCTGCACAGGCAAACACCACAACATGCACTGTAAATGTAAGTATTTGTATGGGTTTGGTTTAGACTGACTTTGTGCATGTGACCCTGGACCACAAAGCCAGTCACATGGGTCAATTTTCTGAAACTGAGATGTATACATCATAAGCTTTAATAAGCTTTCCATTGATTTATGGTTTGTTATGATAGGACATATTTTGACATTCTGGAATTGTGGGTTGCAACATTGAGATAATATCCTTTTAGGTGTGCATTGTTGTTGTGCCTGCATTCACTCACACAATACAGGGTTTTATATTTTTATGGTAAGAATTGTTACTAAAATATCTTCATTGGAACTTGATCTTTACTTAATATCCTAATGTTTTTTGGCATAATCGATAATTTTGACCCATATAATGTATTGTTGGCTATTGCCACAGATATACCCGTACGACATGTGACTGGTGACGTGATCCAGTGTCACATATAGTTTGTGCCCAGTTTCACATTGGCATCGATGATGATTTCCAACAGCTTGCACACAGAAATACGTAATTGTGATGAGAACGAAGCTTTGAAAGGCTAAGAACAGGACGAGAGAGCACTAATGAGGCCTAACAGTGGAGGGCTGTGTGTGTGTGTGTGTGTGTGTGTGTGTGTGTGTGTGTGTGTGTGTGTGTGTGTGTGTGTGTGAATGTGTGTGTGTGTGTGTGTGTGAATACAGTGCAATCACACGCTCAGCGCCTCAGCCCATTAAAGGGGCTTGTGCGTCGTCTGTGGCATGGAGATTGTTGCCATGACGGCGCTCATTTACAGTGCCATGGCGACGTGACAAAAGCGGAGGTCTGGAGAGGGAACGCTGGGATGTTTGTTCATGATGGGATAGATGTCATATCATATCATACACACACATGACCTTCCCTCACACACCATGCATGACTGTATATCAGACGTTTATATTTGATGTAAACACTTGTAAATTATTCTATGATAACAGATAATACATTAAAAACACAACTATACTTAATACATCTAATAATAAAACGTATGTATGTAAAAAAAATGTATTTAGTATAGTGATAAACAGATACAATTAACAAAAACTGCAAAAAACATGCTTTTCTTACTTAGTATTTTTGTCTTGTTTCAAATCCAAATATCTCAAAATTCTTAAATCATGAAGCATTTACTAGATGAGTAAAATTACGTAATTTATATCTTGTTTTCTGAAATAAAAATGAAGTGAGTTTTTGCTTAAAACAAGCTAAATGATCTGCAAAAGGGGTCAGAAAAATAATCTTGTTTTACATTTGAATTAATTATTTAATTATTTTAGATATTTTTATTTCGATTATTTTAAATATTTTTTATTTTATTTAGATTATTTTTCTTACCCCAATGGCAGATGATATTGCTTTGTTTTAAGCAAAAACTCACTTAATGTTTATTTATTTTTATTTCAGAAAACAAGATTTAATTTGTTATGTCATTTTACTAATTTATCTAGAATATTTAGATATTTGTACTGAAAAAAGAAGAAGAAAAAAAAAACTAAGAAAAGCATCATTTGCAGTGAAGAAATTCTAGTTAATTTGCATGAACTGTCTGAACGAACTGATTCACTGAAATGAATCAGAATAATGTATTATATAATGAGAAACAGACGACCCATTATTGTGGCATGATCCATTAGCAGTAAAATATGATCCATACACACTTAAATAAATTCTAGGCGAATAACCTCAGGAATATCTGTGGCTGTTTTAATGTGAAGTATAATGACAGGACACATCTCTCTCCAGCTCTCCGTCTGTCAGCGTCGGCACTGAGATCTGTCCTGTGGTCTCGGCGAGAGGACGAGAGGAACGACACATGGATGCGTTAGATGAAAACAGACAGTGTGTGACCGAGAGTAGCTGAGGAGAAACAGACGTGTTAATGTGTTTGTCAGACAGATTTACAGGCCAGAATATGAGGAAACCACAGCGAGTGTTTGAGCATGTGTGATGATTATATGGCTGAATGCACACACACACGTTCTCATATGGACACTTGACGCGTGTAACACACACACACACCTGCTTCTCAGACGTTTCTCCTGATTACAGACGGAGATAAACTCACACGTTTCAGAAGAGATCAACAATGTCTCAGATTTGACACGATACCAAAGTATGCAATCAGAAGTGAGATATGAACTTATTATTGATCTTATTCACTCTTAGTGGACGTGGAGTGACTCGTTTTAGTCTGTTTTTGTCTTCCCTCAAGAAGTGTGAGAGAAATGAGGAGACAAGTGAGATAAAACAGGAGAAATCTGAAATCTGAATCATAAAGTTGATGATGAAACATGTCTGAGATCCATCAAGTCTATACAACAATCAAACAAGTCTAGTTGTTTGACGTCTATCAAACAACACAACAGCAACAAAATGTCTAAAGTTTGGACACATTTACATATTCCTTATTTTACTTTTAGAATATAAAATAATTTAATAAAAAATATTTCATTTTATATAAATAAATAATAATAATAATTATTATTATTAAAGCTTATATTTAATACACTCATAAAAATATACATTTAAAATAAATAATTTTACATGTGACCATTAGCCAAATTGCAAATGTGTTGGTAAATTACTGAAACACGGGAGACTTCAAGAAATGATATGAGCTGAAAGTGTATGGAGGGACAGTGTGTGTGTGAGCGGCTGCTTCAGATCATGAGCCTCATACACTCACGGGCTGACGGCTGAAGGATTGATGTGGACAGAAGTGTAGATAAAGAAGGATAAACGCTGCATTCTTCCGTCGGCTCGTCCTTGAGGAAGGGAACAGGACTCACACTCGTCCGACACCTGCGCGCTAAACACCAGATAAACACAGCCCTGAGAAGGAGTGTGGGAGAGATGCACATCTGTGGTAGAGATGATAGAAACATCACGAGTTCGGTCGTGTCTTCTGCACACTTCTAATTATGTTTCCTGAAGACCCTGATACTGTAAACTAGGGCTGGGTAAAAATATCTATTTCTCGATTTTAATCGATTCTCATTTTTACGAACCGATTTCAAATCCCAAGATTTGATTAGTCAATCCTGTTTTTCGTTGATGAATGAATGATACATCTGTAGGCTTACCATCCACTACTCAAAGTAATCTTGTGCTTTGTTACTATTGATATGAAACAAAGTCTCAGATTTCAAATTACGTTCCTTTTTCTTACGAAATTCAAATAATATAAGTAGCGTGTTGTCGCAGTGGCGTGTTTGGATCGCTCTGGCTAGCTCAAGAGAAGCTCATGATTTATCCTCGCTTAATAACACCAGTAACTGCGCGAGATAAACATGAATGAGCTTTCTGAATGTGTAGTTAAAAGATAGTGTTACAACTTATCGAAGAACTGTTATCATGTGACAGGGAGTCGCTCAGGGTGTTCTTTCAAACCGTGGAAAGACGTCAGGTAAAACATTGTCATGTAACGTCACTTTACCTCAGAAAAACCCAGGATCACAGTGCCTCTAAACTCATCTGTCAGACGAGAAGAATTAACCTAGAGGTGCATTCTGCTAAATATATGACTCCAATTCACATTCATTTTCATTTTTAATGTTCTTCAATATTTAATGCATGTTTGAATAAATCTGGCAGGTTTTTTATGGACGACACATTTTAATTGTTTTTTATTTCAATTACTTTATTATTATAAAAAAATAAAAAAGTGTATTAATTAAGTGTTTGTATTACAAATCGTTCATTTTTACCTTCCCCCCAGTATTTATAGTGGGATAACTGATGCCTATAGGCCTCAGAATGATCTATAGTTTACAGCATTAGTGAAGAGATTCGTTTTCCTTGAGAACATTTGCCATGTTTTGTACCTGATATCCAAAATAATCAATATTGAATCGAATTGAAATCGAATCGAATTGTGAAATTTGTGTCAATACCCAGCCCTACTTTAAAGGGCTCATGACATGAGAACCAATATAGTTTCGCAAAGACCCGCCCCTTTGTTTACTGTTGCTATGTCCGACAAGCCACGCCCCTCTCACACACACACCCTGTTCTCACGCAGTGAAACACACATCGCGGAGCAGAGAGGACACTGACAACACACTGAGACAGGACAGACCAGCTTACGTTGATATGAAACAAAGTTTCACCTTACAAAATTTTTAAGTAATTTAAACAATAAATACGTTTTGTGTGCTTTATGTGTCGTCGCTCAGTTATAGCGGCTCGTGATCCGATCATTCTTCCTTCTAGTTCATTATAGCATCAAATAAACATGAATGAACATCAGAAGGAATGTTGTTTTAACCACAGAAAGATGTCAGTACACATCGTTTAAAGTGAGCAACGTTAATCTACTAACTCTCCCGACTGCGGATGGGCGGATTCGGCGGATTATGATTGGTCAGATGCTGGTTCTGTCATATCAAACTCTGCGAAAGTGTTCAATTTGCCTTAAACTTTTGAATTGACAGTTTCAAAGCTTTAAATCATAAGTATAATTTAATAATTGTAAAGACATTTGCATTGCCCCGCTCCACGAGCATGACATCGGGCCAAATAAGCCAATTAGGTGTAACGGAGAGTTCCCAGAGAAACTTTAGTTGCCTGTAATGATTCTGACAGAAGCTGCAGCACAACCGTAAGTTAATGATTTCATAATGTTTTGTCTGTAAATTTCGGTTTTATATGGATAATGTTTTTAAAACACTTACTCACCAATCAACTGATGTTTCTTTCAGAGCAGATTATACTCAATGCACCAATATGAACAATATGATATGAACATTTTAGCTGATACTGATAAGAGTAATCTTTATATTGAAGCGATATTAACGTTATTTCGGCCGATAAACCGAAATCCAAATTTTGATATAATTTTTGAGAGCCTGATTACAAAAACAAAAGATTTAGTATTAAAACCGTTTCCCAAGCACTCAATTATAATGTTCTCATTATAATAAAAGAAATCAATACTTTTATTAATCAAGGATGAATAAAATGATAAATTGATCAAAAGTTACAGCAAAGACATTTATAATGTTACAAAATATTATATTTCAAATAAATACTTTTGAACTTTCTATTCATCACAGAATCCTGAAACAAAATTGCACACGACAGTTTTTTTTTTTTTTTTTTTTTTTTTCTTTTTTTTTGTGTTTTTTGCATTTATTGTGAATAGGATAGTATAGAGTGGGACAGGAAGCGTGGAGGGAGAGAGAGGGGGACGGGATCGGGAAAGGTCCACGAGCGGGATTCGAATCGTGCCCGAAGCACAACGGCGCCATATGTCAGCACGCTGCCCATGAGGCTATCGATGCCGACAACACACGACAGTTTTCAACACTGATAATAATGATGAATGTTTTTTGAGCATCAAATCAGCATGAAAATTCTGCTTTGATCACAGGAATAAATTACATAAAAAATAAAATAATTTAAAATAGAAAACAATATATATAAAAAAAAAAAAAAAAAATTAACAATATTATTTATTTTTGTGTTTTTTAATCAAATAAGCGCAGTCTTGGTGAGCAGAAGACACTTCTTTTAAAAATATAAAAACTCTTCAGACTGATCTTTGACTGGTAGTGTATAAATGTTTGCAAAAACAAATCTAAAATGCCTGAAATGTGAGTGTATTCTCAGCCGGTTTCATGGAGGCCAAGGACACGCTGGAGAACGGCAGTGAGTGTCTGTGTGGATTAGTCACTTCTGTGACCGTGCGGGACTGAAACGGGTCGCACTGCCCTCTTCTTCCATTTCCACAACATTTGGACCTCGACAGGACCCTAAGCATCTGTTTACCGGTCAGTGTGAAGCCTCCATCTGCTGCGCCGCTCATTCACAGTCTGTCACTCGCAAACAGAGTTACGAGTGAGACGAGCTAAAGTCTTTCATTCACACACACACACACACACACCACAACACCACACACACAACACACACACACAACACTCAACAACACACACACACACCACACACAACACACAAAACACAAACACATGCTCTATTTTTCCCTAATGTCTTTTTCTGGATTCCATTTTAATTGTTACATTAAAGTCCCCCTGTGGTGAGAATCCAGCTTTTAATGTTGTTTGTGTGTCTATGTGGTGTTTTTAATATGCTTTAACACAAAGCATGTGTAAGTTCTTAAGTCGACCCGGCTGAGTATTTCTCCTTAAACTGCAGTGAACCAAAGACAGTCTCAAAAAAATCGCATTTGAATCGCTGGGGTCTTGGAGTCACAAACTACCTTGTTTACCTATCAGATCAACGGTGATGTCTACCACGGGGATCTCTGAGCTGAGGATGAGTGGAGTGGAGGCGGGGCTCCATTTGCATATTATAGAACACGCATACTAAATGAGGAGAGATGGTGGTTGTGTCGAGTTACAGTCAAGATATTTTAAGGAAAAAACACTTAAATATGAAGATGAGTTTTAAGGGATAAAATGATTGACTACAGGGGGACTTCACTTATAGTAATCTAGTAGTCTAATTAAATGAAATCAACAACAATTTGTTATAAGTGTGATAAATTAGAGGCCTATGAAACTTGTCATATTCCGTGATATTCCACATCATACAGTAAATTCCATTTTTCTTACTGGATTCTGTAATTCTGAGGTTTGATCATGCTTGTCTTAGTAAACACCACTAAATAAAGGGAAACACAATGCATAGATTAACCACAATGCAGTAAAAAATGTCCTGCATTTTAATACTCCGACGCTGATTTAAAGACACTTTCACCCACGCGAAACACTACATTAATCCAGACGAGAGTCACGGTGCGTTGACAGATGTGTGTGTTCATCACACTCACACACAGGGACGAGAGCACACGAGGACAGGAGTCAGGCCCTGAGAGGCGTTAAAAGCCCGAAGAGCTGGTTAATCATCATATGCGATACATGATGACTAGAAGGCTGATAAATGCACCTTCGAGAGGAAACTGAGAGCTCTTAGCCAATCAGAAACACATCTGAGGAAAGTTGGCATCGTGACTCATGCCACTCGAGCACACCTGTCATGAACGGCCACAAGTTCTCCAGCGCAACCCACGCGCATGTATTTAATGCATGTCTCCATGATGCAAGAGCGTTGGGCTCTATTTGTTGAGTATGCGCACAAGCAACAGGAGGATGAAGTGTGTCGGCTCTATGTGAAGTGCAGTTCGGCCTCCTTTTTATTTTAAAGTCCCCTTGTAGTCAATAGTTTTAACCTTTAAAACTCATCTTTGATCACCAAAATTACATATTTAAATGTTTTTTTTTTTTCTTTCATGCCTTAAAATATCTTGAATGTAACTCGACACCTCGCCTCATTTTTGTTTGCGCGGTTCTTATGAATATGCAATGAAGCCCCGCCTCACTCACTCACTCAGCTCAGAGATTCCATGGTTGAGATCACACTGTTGTTCTGATTGGTTACAAGGTAGTTTGTGACGTCAGAAACGCCAGCGATTTCAAATCGTGTTTTTTAACCGATATTTAAGGTTAATATTTAATCTAATGATAAAAATGGTGTATTTTTTGTTACATATTATTGCTGATAAAAAAAAAGAAAAGTACATACAAATATTTTCAATTAGAACTGAAAAAAAAAAATAAATAAATAAAAAACTGAAAAAACAGAAACTGAAATAATGCAGTTCGGCAACGTTTTTATTTAAGAATAATCTATTTGAAAAAAATTAAATTGACACTAAAAAAAATGTTCTGAAATTAAAGCTGATAATAGGCAGAGTGAAACTAACAATATCTTATATAAAAAATATAATGCATAAAAGAATATTCATTTAATTTATACATTTACTAGTAGTGTATTAAAATGATATTAAATTCCAACATAAAAGTTTGTGTTTATGTAATATATGTGAGTATATATGTTTATATGTATGTGTAAATGTGTAAATAAATACATATAATATATATATATATGTAAATGTATGTATATGGATATGCGTGTGTGTGTGTGTGTGTGTGTGTGTGTGTGTGTGTATTAGTGCTATCAAACTGATTAATTAAATTCCAACATAAAAGTTTGTGTTTTTGTAATTTTTTGTGGTGTTATATTATGTTTATGTGTATATGTGTATGTGTCCGTAAATAAATAAATATATATATTATATATATATAATTTTATATTTTATATTTATATATATATGTAAATGTATGTATATGGATATGCGTGTGTGTGTGTGTGTGTGTGTGTGTGTGTGTGTGTTCATATATATACCCCGTCCCACTCTAATGCTGCAGGTGCACGCGGGTCTAAAGCAGAAGACATGATCTTATAATTATCCTCCTCTGGCGGCCACAACTGCCAGTCTTTACTAGAGAGATCTGTGGAGTCTAGAGAGAGGTGTGGAAACACACGAGCTTTTAATAACCCCGGGTAACGCTCCTGACAGGCCGTACGGGTGTGAGAACGACAACATCTGGAGATCAGAGAGAGAACACACGAGAAGGGAGATATTGGTCTGTAACACATTCCTATTTTTATCACGGCATGCATAAACCGAAGACATAAATCAGCAACATTGTATGAACTCTAGATCTGCTGAGGAGAGCAAGAGACACTCGACTGTACATCCAGCGATTCAGCATCGCTCCAGTGACGCCTGTCAGGACAGCACACACCACAACACACACACACAACCACTGTACTGAAAAAAGTGCATTGAAGTTTATAAACCATTACGTTTTTTTTTTTTTTTTTTTGTCAAACCAAAAATTATTCAGAAGAACCTGATATAATTTTGATATTTTTTCCTAGTGTACTCTTTTTAGTTACGTCAAGTTTCGTCGACTAAAAGTCTGAGCATTTCAGTCTTATTGTAGGGTCAGAATTCTTCATGACTATTTTAGTCTAGTTTTAGTCAATGAAATTGTATTTTAGTCCTCTTTTTCAGTATGAAATACATTTATACCCAGTCATTATAGTGGACCACTATGGAGAAATAGCACCATAATTGCGAACAGAAAGTAAACAAAGTTTTTGTGACATCAAGATTTATTGTATTAAAATTGAAAAGCAAAGGAAAAGGCATGGAGAGTCGCTGTTTTTTGTCAATTTTAAGGTTTAATTTAAAATGTTTAGCGATATTATAGTAACTATCACGGCTATTATTTTTACCACTTGCTTATAAATCTAGACAGAAGTAGTGCATTGAATAATGCGTTGTTTAAATTGTGCTTAAAAGTGAATTAACGTCATAACATTTTGTCTCGTCTCGTCTCGTGTTGGTCAACGAAAATGAAGAGACATTTTAGCACAGGTTTTATTTTGTAAACCACATTTAGTCTTCTGTTTTTATTGTTCAAACAATATTGCATTATAAATTTAATTTTAGTTATCGTCACATGACCAGCATTTACGTTGCGTCTCGTCTTGTTTTCGTCACGTGATAAAGGTTCGTTGACGACGATACGAGGACACTATAGGTTAATTATGTAAGTGAGGATAGTGTAATAAAGTAAACTGTGACATATTACACCCCAAAAAATGTCATACAGTGGAAAATTTAGACAATTTTGGGAGCAAAAATGATTGGGACACTTTTACCTGATCATGTTTTGCTGAAGTGTTTTGTCTTTAATGCTAATGCTTCTTTTTAAACACAGACTGAACAAAATGAAGCATTGCTTGTGTTTTGTTGAGCTAAAATGGTATTATCTATTTTTGTGTAGTTAAATTTAACAGCTGACAGATATATGCAACATAATTTCATTGTGTGAGACAGTCTAACAGAAGGTCGGACAAATACAGTCAAATATCACCTTGATGTTCTGCTCATGTTTTAGTACCATTTTCTAAACTATAGTGAATAAACTGTGATAATGAGAGAAAAGTTGAAGGAGTCTGAATAAATTTAGGTTTGACTGTATATATCGTGACATTATTGTCAAATGAAACAACTCGAAATGAGAAGTTTGCGTTCAACTTCGGAGGACTATCCTCGATTGGAGATGTGTGTGTTGGCATGAGCGTCTGACAGCGCTGAAGGGCAAATGAAAGATTAATGTTGTTATTGATATCATTCATCTTTACCAGATAAACACACACACATCAGTCTCTGTACGTCTGTTATTGACTGTTTGCACTCGTGGTTGGATCGGCCGGCCATGACGTTACAAGATATTAATAGAGGCCAATTACAGCAATCATACACAAAGCCGGCGCGCATCCGTCACTTCTCGTTTATCTGCAGGATATCTGGGAAAACTCGTCTCAATGAAGCAAAACCACAGTTCAACCTCCACACACACACCACACCCTTTATAAACTTCACACATTAATGATGTGACATCACGTGATGTGAGTCCAGATCATTTAGTCCTAATTTGTTGTTCTCTGCGATAATGGAAAAAGGGGAATCAAGTCCATGATTATGATGATAATTATATCAAATATCACATTTAGCCGCTATTAGATTCAGTGTAACTGATCTTCCCTGCCGGTGTAATGAAATCAGAGAACGTCAGGCTGTTTAATGGCAGCAGATCTCATGTAAACGGTGTCGTGTTCAGACTGGATCGCCACTGATCACAGCGACTGCAGTCCAGAGACGGACATCATGCGCATTCAAGCACTTAAAGAGGAGAATATACAAGCTCAGGTATTAATGTACATATGTGACCCTGGGGCCGGTTTCACAAAGCTATTTTAGACCGGCCTATAGTGTTAGACAAGTCTAACATTGGCTCATAGACTAGGCTAATGCAAGTTAGACTGTTTCACAAATATAATGGACTGACTTAATATAGACCAAAAAATGTGACTCCCCTGGCTAACTCAGGTCTAAGACTTGTTACTTGGCAACCAGCAGTTAACAATCAGTTACATTGACTGACAGCAAAAAGAAAAGGGAAATGGCTACATCATTGGTAAGTAAAATGTCTTGTATCTGTTTTACTCCTCCAGCAAACATTGTTCTCGCTGGGGGTAAACTGCATTGAGCGGGGTGGGTGTATGCGCTTACTCGATCCGTCCTGTTTTTTTGTTTTGAAAAAGTGTCTTATTTTACCCGGAATGCATTGCGTTAGTCCTACTGAAGATAGTCAGAGTCTTCAGTGCTTTGGTTCAACTGTCTGATGTCTATCTGAAGTCTGACTATCTACTATATCTAAGCCATAGTCAAAGTCTATCTTTGTGAAACCGGCCCCTGGACCAAAAAACCAGTCACATGGGTCTTTTTTTTTTTTTTTTAAATTGAGATTTATACATCAGGATAGGACAATATTTGGAAGAGATAAAAACTATTGAACATCTGGAATCTGAGAAAAATCTAAACATTGAGAAAATCTCCTGTAAAGTTGTGCATTTATGTTGGCGATTGTGCCGCATTCACTCACACAAATACATGTTTTCATATATTTACGGTAGGGAAAATTACAAAATATTTCATGAGAACATTGATCTTTACTTAATATCTTATGATTTTTTGGGCATAAAGTAAAATCACATAATTGGACCAATAATGTATTGTTGGCTATTGCCACAGATATACCCGTGCAACTCGAGACTGGTGACGTGATCCAGGGCCACATATAGACAAGTGCTGTAAAGTGTAAAACCAGCCAGGGCATTGTTAGGGGTGGAAGAGAAGGAAGGAAGAAGAAGGATGTCTTTCGAACTAACCAATCACAATCTTGTCGGATGCACCATACTATGGGCCACCATATACGGTTTCGTGATTTTTGTTTAATTTATAATGTTCTCGTTATGGCCGATAAGAAACATTTTGTTGAGAAATTTAAGCGTAAATAATGTATTATTTCTTAGTGAGACACTTCTGGACGTTAACATATTGGTTTTAAATTGCTTGAAATATGATTGGAATCACTTCAGAAAAGGAAAATACGGTGAAGTGCAACAAGTCTGTCTGGTTATATAAAAGAGTGTTTTGGATTACATAAAATAATAAAAGAAATGAACAAATACATGGAGAAAGAAGTGTTAGAAGTGAAGAACTTGGGAAGCGGATGGCCGTTACTCTTTCATGTATCTTAGCATGTGGTGTGTGTATGTGTGTGTTTGTGTGTGTGTGTGCCTATGTGTGCGTGTGTATGTGTATGTGTGTGTGCCTATGTGTGCATGTGTATGTGTATGTGTGTGTGCCTATGTGTGCATGTGTATGTGTGTGTGTGTGTGCCTATGTGTGCGTGTGTATGTGTATGTGTGTGTGCCTATGTGTGCATGTGTATGTGTATGTGTGTGTGCCTATGTGTGCATGTGTATGTGTGCGTGTGTATGTGTGTGTGTGCCTATGTGTGCATTTTTTATTTATGTGTATGTGTGTGTGCTATGTGTGAATGTGTGTGTATGTGTGCCTATGTGTGGCTTGTGTATGTGTGCGTTGTATGAAACAAGTGTCCTAAATGAACGGTGCAACCCAATGTACAAAAAAGATTGTTTATATGTATTATAGTTCATTTTTTAAACTTTAAAGTGTTAGTTTTCTTTTCGTTCGTGATTTTTTTCAGTTTTTTTTTTCAAATAAAAAATCAGTAATTTTATTCTCGTTTTTTTTATTTTTGTTATTTAAATTCTATTTACAACTCACCACACACAATAATGGTCAATAACTGTAATTTGTTGAAAGCTAATCTTTTTCTGGAAGAGATGACACCTTGCACATGAAGATAGCACATTGCTTCAGCATTGGTCAGTCAAAAAATGATAATAATCCAGTAATTATCCAATAATAATTATATAAAATTTTGATTTTGATTTATCAGCCAATATATCGGTTATCGGCTTTCAAATATAAAGAATTATCGGTATCGGCCAAAATGTTCATGTGCATGTGTCAGACGTAACAGTAATCTATAAGATCAGCACACTTACAGTGCATGCATGTGTTTATATTTACATACATCTGCATGCTTCATATCACAGCTTGTGCTGATGGAATCTTTCACTGCAATATTTACAACCTTTCAACCAGAGACAGAGGAAGGAACTGAAAAAGCTTGTGCACTTTTAGATAGACATTATTGTGCATCTCAAAAACAAAACACATCAGTCAAGCAGACAGACCTCAAAGAGTCAAGGCTGCCCTTCAAATATTAAATCAATAAAACACAGGCATGTCTCAGGTGTATGCCGGAGCTATTTATACCTGAGCCAAAGTCAATTTATCCAGCTATCAATAAGGAGAGAGCAGAACAGCAGACCAGGGGAAATGTCACGCACATTATTTCACATGTAACATCTTACAATCTCATCATCTTACTCTCTGCATAATCACATCCTTTTCAGTCGATGATAAACAAAGTTAAAGTAAAAATCAAGCGTTTAATGTTGTTTCTATGTGGTGTTTTTAATATGCTTTAAAATAACCTCAAAAACACGCTTTGAAATCGCTGGTGTTTCCGACGTCACAAACTACCTTGAAACCAATCAGATCGTCAACCAGTGGATCTCTGAGCCTGAGGGTAGGTGAGTGGAAGGCGGGGCTCATTTGCATATTCGATAGAACCGCGCATTACTAAATAGAGGCGAGGGTGTTGTCGAGTTAATTCAAGATATTTTAAGATTTTCAGGAGAAATACAATTTTTATATATGTCATTTTGGTGATCAAAGATGAGTTTTAAGGGATGCAAACTGGTTTAATGATGCCTTATGTCGGATGTTCAGAGATGAGGATCCTGAACTCAGGCTAGAGAAACCCAGAGCGAGGAACCTAAGACGCGAGATTAGATCGATGACCCGGTGTCTGTGCGCCACTATCGGAAAGCTGGCATTAAGAATGAATGGAGTGTGTCCTGATAGTATTAATTAAACAGGGTAGCTATTGAGCTCCTGTGGCGGCCATATTAACGAGCTGCTTCTGTAATTAATCAGACGGGTCTCGCTGTGGTCTGCTAAAGCTCAACACCTCTCCTCGAGAGCCGTACCTCCACAAACCTCACAGAACACTGTCAGTGCAAACACAACCACTCAAACACCAGCATGAATGATCCACTCATTCAGAGAATTCAGCACAAACTGATTTAATTCTCTTTTTATGGACATTTATATTGGGGTTTAATCTCATGTGGGAATATACATATACATATTATATTTTACTCTGAAATCAGAAGAAAAAAATAATAAAATTAGGGTTTTTTTATGGACAAATAAGATTTTTTGCATTGTGACATTATTTTCATGACAATTTCTGTAATGGGTAAAAAAAGGTTCATTTGAAATAAAACTGTCTGGACACACACACACAAAATAATAATAATAATAATTAATTAATTAAATAATATATAAACAAATAAAAAAAATTATATATATAAAGCCAGCATAAATTATAGTTAGTAAAATCTATTAAAAAATAATGTATAAATATTGCATTTTAAATATCATATATATTTAACGTTTTTACAATTTTATTTTATTTATTTTGCCATCTTAATGCTAAAAATCTCAATGCTTTTAAAACACGCCCTTAATTTTACAAAACATAATCTCTTGTGTGTGTGTTTTTTCCTTGTGTTTGTGGCGTTAAACATGAATCTGGTGAAGGTTTGATAAAAGCATCTCCTATTCCTCCCTGATCAGTTTTCCTGAAGCTCTTGCTCACTGAAAGGGAAGGTCCCACCCCTGGTGTCTTTACTTAGACTCACTGAAATTATTACTCAACCTTGAAATGTATTTTTTACGACTCGATCTGGCGGCTGCAGCAGGAACAGGAGCAGCGCCGGCTAGATGACTGTGTGGGACGTAAATCTGGAGCCCCAGGAGGCCTTTACTGGGCGGATGATATAATAACACTATATTACCTTTACCATCAATGAAACCATAGGGCATATATGTGTGTGTGTGTGTGTGTGTGTGTTTATGTTTTATTATTATAATAATAACTATTGTGAATTATTGTTATTCACAAACATATGACTTTCTTTGTGAGATTGAACCCATAAAGAAACGGCTAATAGAAATGATTGCATACAGGAAAAATATAATTTGTAGTGCAAAACTGAATTTTCCAGAGGACAGGACCACATGATCTGGGTCTCTCTCATTCTGTTGTGTGTGTGTGTGAGCTGTGTGTGTGTGTGTGTGTCTGTGTGTAGTTTGTGTGTGCATGTGTTTGTGTTCTTTTGGTGTGTGTGTAGTGTGGTGCTGTGAGGGAGTTGAGTGTGATATGTGGGTGACTTTTGTGTTGTGGAGTGAGTGAAATGAGTGATCATGGAGTGTGTGAAGAGTGTGTGTGTGTGTGTGTGAGTGATTGTGATGTGAGTGTGAGTGAAAGTGAGTGAGTGAGTGAGAGAGTGAGGTGAGAGAGTGAGTGATGAGTGTGTGTGTGTGTGTGTGTTTGATGTGTGTGTGTGTGTGTGTGTGCTGTGAGTGAGTTGGTTTGTGAGTGGAGTGAGTGAGTGAGTGGTGTGAGTTGTGTGTGTGTGTGTGTGTGTGTGTGTGAGTGTGTTTGTGAGTGAGAGAGTGAGTGAAGTGAGTGTGTGTGGTCTGTGGTTGTGTTTGTGGTGATTGTGAGTGTCAGTGTGTGATGAGGTGAGTGTGTGTGTGTGTGTGTGTGTGTGGTTTGTGATGTGTGTGAGTATGAGTTGAAGTGTGTGAGTGAGTGTGGGTGTGTGTGTGTGGTGTAGTGTGTGTGTGTGTGTGTTGTGAGTTTGTGTGTGTGTGTGTGTGTGTGTGTGTGTGTGTGCTTTTGTGAGTGAGTGAGTGAGTGAGTGTGTGTGTGTGTGTGTGAGTGAGTGAGTGTGTTTGTGAGTGAGTGTGTGAGTGTGTGTGTGTGTGTGTGTGTGTGAGAGAGCCTGCCTGCGTGCGTGCGAGTGTATGTGTGTGTAAATGAGTGAGTGTGATGTGTGTGGTGTGGTATGTGTGTAGTGTGTGAGTGTGTGTGTGTGTGTGTGTGTGTTGTCGGAGAGTGTGTGTGTGTGGGAGGAGTGTGTGTGAGTGAGTGAGTGAGTGATTGGTGAGTGAGTGTGTGGGTGTGTGTGTTTATTGTGTGTGTTTGTGAAGTGGAGTGATGTGAGTGTGAGTGAGTGAGTGAGTGAGTGAGTGAAGATGAGTGTGTGTGTGGTGTGTGTGTGTGTTTTTGTGTGAGTGAGTGTGTTTGTGAGTGAGTGTGAGTGAGTGTGTGAGTGTGTGTGTGTGTGTGTGGTGTGTGTGTTGTGAGTGAGTGTGTTTAGTGAGTGAGTGAGTGTTGTCTGAGTGTGTGGTGTGTCTGTCTGCTGTGTGTGGTGAAGTGTGTGAGTGAGAGTGAGTGTGTTGTTTGTGTTTGTGTGGTGAGTGAGTGTGTGTGTGTGTGTGTGGTGTGTGTGTGTGTGTGATTTGTGTGTGTGAGTGAGTGTGTGTGTATGTGCTGTGAGGGTGTGGGTGGTGTGGTGTGGCATGCGAGTTGTCCTTTTTGTGTGGTGCGTGTGTGTGTGTGTGTGTCGAGAGAGTGAGTGAGGAATTGAAGTGAGTGAGTGAGTGATGATGAGTGTGTGTGTGTGTGTGTGTGTGTGTGTGTGGTGTGTGTGTGTGTTGTGTTCTAAGTGAGGTGAGTGTGTTTTGTGCGTGAGTGTGAGTGAGTGAGTGAGGGTGTGAACATTATTAAGTTATTAGGTGGAGTGAGTGAGTGAGTGAGTGAGTGAGTGCGGGAGTGATGTGAGTGACGTGAGGTGTTTTTTGTGTGTGTGTGTGTGTGTGTGCTGGGGGTGTGTGTGTGTGTGTGTGTGTTTGTGGTGTGTGTGTTGGGTGAGCCAGACATAAATAACAGTCAATTAAATAATTAAATACTCTTAATGGCTACTCTTGATCAGCGCTCCTCCTAATTATAACCACGGCCGCTTTAACACTCGCCGCAGACCGAGACTGGATTAATCATGTGATGCTGTTGTCCAGCGAGACCAGAGTGTGTGTGGAAGCTAGCGGCGACATCTGAACATCACGCGCTTTCCACACTCGCTAACGGGGCCCATAGCAAGCTTTACACGCGCGAGTTAAGGTACAGTTGGCAACTCATTTAAAAAATAAGTTGAAGTTGAAGAACTAAAATTATTAAAACTGTAACAAAAATAAATTGAAGCTAAACAGAAATAAAAAACATATTGAAAAAATTGCAAAAGCATATCAAAGTTATTAAACAAACTAAAATGAAAATGAAGGATGAAAATATGTATAATATATATTCAAAATATGAAGAAATACTATAATAGTGCATAAACAACACTAAAATAAAAGGCCACATGACAGCTTGAATATAGTGAGAACAAATATGGTCTGTAATATTTTGCACCTGCTAAAGCGGCACCACCAGTCCTGAGATTGATTTGGCAGGACAGCTGTTGCTTCAATTAATGTCACTGCCAATGTGAAAACTTCCACAGGAGATCACATGCAATGTCACCAGTGTAACAAAGCATGGCCAATAAAGGACGACCGGCATCGGCTCATCCATCAGGCCTTTATAAAATGCAAATTCTCTAAAATATCACTGATGCATTATTTGTCATTTTCTAGTGAACATAAAAAGGGTTGTTGTTCCCTGTCACACACAACATCTAGCCATCATTTAGCATGCAGCGCTGGTGTTTTTAATAACGCGTCTGTACTTCATCACTGCTCGTCTACCGTCAGACTGACAGGGCGATGGCAGACCAGATTTAGGAGGCTGGTGAACTCGTGTGACGCAGGACTGCCTGTATTTGGCTGGTTATGAATCACACCCAGCATGCATAATGTGATCAAAACTCTTATAAGTTCAACTTCAACAGTTATCTATCTATCAGTTATCTGACTATCTACAGAAGATCTACTCGCTGCATGTTGATGTTTTTCTTCTGAACTTCTTGCAGCTCTATTCCATGCAACAGCAGTCCAGAGACACTGCAGTCAGTGTCAACAGCTGGTCCTGAGAAAACAAGCACGTCCAGAGACAACAGCTGTCCAGTGACAACAGCAGTCCAGTGACAACAGCAGTCAGTGACAACAGCAGTCCAGTGACAACAGCAGTCCAGAGACAACTGCAGTCCAGAGACAACAGCAGTCCAGTGACAAAGCAGTCCAGTGACAACCAGCAGTCCAGTGACAACAGCAGTCCAGTGACAACAGCAGTCCAGTGACAACAGCAGTCCAGTGACAACAGCAGTCCAGTGACAACAGCAGTCCAGAGACAACAGCAGTCCAGTGACAACAGCAGTCCAGAGACAACAGCAGTCCAGTGACAACAGCAGTCCAGTGACAACAGCAGTCCAGTGACAACAGCAGTCCAGTGACAACAGCAGTCCAGTGACAACAGCAGTCCAGAGACAACAGCAGTCAGTAGACACAGCAGTCCAGTGTACTAAGCGAGTCAGTGACATCAGCAGTCCAGAGGACAACAGCAGTCCAGTGACAACAGCAGTCCAGAGACAACAGCAGTCCAGTGACAACAGCAGTCCAATTGACAACAGCAGTTCAGAGGAACAGCAGTTCCAGTGGACACAGCAGTCCAGAGACACAGCAGTCCATTGAAACAGCATCCGTGGACAAACAGCGTCCAGAGACAACAGCTGTCCAGAGACAACAACAGTCCAGTGGACACAGCAGTCCAGAGACAACAGCAGTGCCAGTGACAAACGCAGTCAGAGACAACAGCAGTCCAGTGACAACAGCAGTCAGTGACAACAGCAGTCCAGAGACAAAAGCAGTCAGTGACAAAGCAGTCCAGAGTCAACAAGCCTGTCCAGTTGACAACAGCAGTCCAGAGCAACAGCAGTCCAGTGACTACAGCAGTCCAGTGACACAGCCGGTCCATTGAAACAGCGTCCAGTGACAACAGCAGTCCAGTGACAACTGCAGTCTGTGACAAACAGCAGTCAGAGGACAACAGCAGTCCAGTGACAACAGCAGTCCAGTGACAACAGCGCAGTCCTGTACAAAGCAGTCCGAGACAAACAGCTAGTCTGTGACACTGCAGTCCATGTGGGACAAAAGCAGTCCAGAGACAACAAGCAGTCCAGAGACAACAGCAGTCAGTGGCAAACAGCAGTCCAGTGTCAATCAGCAGTCCAGGAGACAGCAGTCCAGAGACAACAGCAGTCAGAGACAAACTGCACGTCAGTGAAAACAGCAGTCCAGAGACAACAGCAGTCAGGAGGGACACAGCAGTCCAGTGAAACAGCAGTTCCTTAGTGACAACTCGCAGCAGTCCAGTGACAACAGCAGTCCAGAGGACAACAGCAGTCCAGAGGGACAACAGCAGTCAGTGACAACAGCAGTCCAGTGACAACAGCAGTCAGTGACAACAGCAGTCCAGAGGACAACAGCAGTCCATGACGACAACGCAGTCAGTAGACAACAGCAGTCCGTGACAACAGCAGTCCAGTGACAACAGCAGTCCAGAGACAACAGCAGTCCAGAGACAACAGCAGTCCAGTGACAACAGCAGACAGTGACAACAGCAGTCCAGTGACAACAGCAGTCCAGAGACAACAGCAGTCCAGAGACAACAGCAGTCCAGAGACAACAGCAGTCCAGTGACAACAGCAGTCCAGAGACAACAGCAGTCCAGTGACAACAGCAGTCCAGTGACAACAGCAGTCCAGTGACAACAGCAGTCCGTGAACAACAGCAGATCTGGGTAGACAAAGCAGTCCAGTTGAAATACAGCAGTCAGAGACAAACAGCAGTCCAGAGACAAACAGCAGTCAGTGACAACAGCAGTCCAGTGACACACAGCAGTCAGTGACAACAGCAGTCAGTGACAACAGCAGTCCAGAGACAACAGCAGTCCGGGAGACAAACAGCAGTCAGAGACAAACAGCAGGTTCCAGTGACACAGCAGTCCAGAGCAACAGCAGTCCTAGAGACTAAACAGCAGTCAGTGAACAACAGAGTCCAGAGACAACAGCAGTCCAGTGACAACAGCAGTCCAGTGACAACAGCAGTCCAGAGACAACAGCAGTCCAGTGACAACAGCAGTCCAGAGACAACAGCAGTCCAGAGACAACAGCAGTCCAGTGACAACAGCAGTCCAGAGACAACAGCAGTCCAGTGACAACAGCAGTCCAGAGACAACAGCAGTCCAGTGACAACAGTCAGTCCTGATGACACAGCAGTCCAGAGAACACAGCGAGTCAGTGACAAACAGCAGTCCAGAGACAACAGCAATTCCAGTGACAACAGCAGTCCAGCGACAACAGCAGTCAGAGACAACAGGTGACCAGAGACAACAGCGTCCATGAGACAACAGCAGTACAGTGAACAGCAGTCCAGAGACAACAGCAGTCCAGAGAACACAGCGTCCGTGACAACAGCCCTAGTCCGTGACACCCGCAGTCCAGTGACAACAGCAGTCCAGTGACACAAGCAGTCAGAGAAACAGCAGGTCCAGAGACAACAGCAGGTCCAGTGACAGACAGCAGTCCAGTGACAACAGCAGTCCAGTGACAACAGCAGTCCAGTGACAACAGCAGTCCAGAGACAACAGCAGTCCAGAGACAACAGCAGTCCAGAGACAACAGCAGTCCAGTGACAACAGCAGTCCAGTGACAACAGCAGTCCAGTGACAACAGCAGTCCAGAGACAACAGCAGTCCAGAGACAAACAGCAGTCAGTGAACAACAGGCAGTCCAGGACAACAGCAGTCCAGTGACAACAGCAGTCAGAGGGACACAGCCAGTCCAGAGACAACAGCAGTCCAGTGACAACAGCAGTCCAGTGACAACAGCAGTCCAGAGACAACTGCAGTCCAGAGACAACAGCAGTCCAGTGACAACAGCAGTCCAGAGAACAGCCAGTCAGAGACAACAGCAGTCCAGTGACAACAGCAGTCCAGAGTCCAACACAGTCCAGTGACAACAGCAGTCCAGTGACAACAGCAGTCCAGTGACAACAGCAGTCCAGTGACAACAGCAGTCCAGTGACAACAGCAGTCCAGAGACAACAGCAGTCCAGTGACAACAGCAGTCCAGTGACAACAGCAGTCGGTGACAACTAGCAGTCCAGAGACAACAGCTTCAGTGGACACAGCAGACAAGAAGAAACCAGCAGTTCAGTGAAAAGCCCAGTCAGAGACAACAGCAGTCCAGTGAACAACAGCAGTACAGGTGACCAACAGCAGGGTCAGAGAAACAGCAGTCCAGAGACAACAGCAAGTCCAGAGAAAACAGCAGTCCAGAAGAAGGACAGACAGCAGTCCAGTGACACAGCAGTCAGTGACAACAGCAGTCCAGTGACAACAGCAAGTCCCAGGACAACAGAGTCCAGAGAAACAGCAGTCCAGTGACAACAGCAGTCCAGTGACAACAGCAGTCCAGAGGACAACAGCAGTCCAGAGACAACAGCAGCTCCAGAGGACAACAGCCGTCAGAGACAACAGCAGTTCCCAGTGACTACAGCAGTTCCAGTGACAACAGCAGTCCAGAGACAACAGCAGTCAGAGACACAGCAGTCCAAGAGGACAAACAGCAGTCCAGAGACACAGCAGTAGTCCGAGACAACAGCACAGTCCAGTGACAACAGCAGTACAGAGAACAACAGCAGTCCAGAGACTACAAGCAGTCCTAGTGACAACAGCAGTCCAGAGACAACAGCAGTCCAGTGGACAAAGCAGTCCCGTGACAACAAGGCAGTCAAAGAGACAACAGCAGCTCAGGAGACAACAGCAGTCAGAGACAACAGCGTCCAGAGACAACAGCAGTCCAGTGGACAACAAGCAGTTCCAGAGACAACAGCAGTCAGAGGACAACAGCAGTCCAGAGGACAACAGCAGTCCAGTGACAACAAGCAGTCCAGAGACAACAGCCAGTCCAGAGAAACAGCAGTCAGTGACAACAGCAGTCCAGAGACAACAGCAGTCCAGAGACTAACAGCAGTCCAGAGACAACAGAGTCCAGTGACAACAGCAGTCCAGTGACAACAGCAGTCCAGAAGACAACAGCAGTCCAGAGACAACAGCAGTCCAGAGACAACAGCAGTCCAGAGACAACAGCAGTCCAGGACAACGCAGTCCAGAGCATCAGCAGTCCAGAGACAACAAGTCATTTGTCAGAGACAAACAGCAGTGCCAGGGACACAGCTGTTCCAGAGACAACAGCGTCCTAGAGGACAAACAGCAGTCCAGTGACAACAAGCAGTCCAGAGACAACAGCGAGTCCAGAGACAACAGAGTCGACCAACAGCAGTCCAGTGACAACAGAAAGCAGTCCATGACAACAGCAGTCTCAGTGACAACAGCATCCAGTGACAACAGCAAGTCCATGACAACAGCAGTTCAGAGACAACAGCAGTCCTGTGACAACAGCAGTCCAGAGACAAACAGCAGTCCAGTTGACAACAGCATTCACAGTGACAACAGAAGTCCCAGTGACAACAGCAGTCCGATGACAACAGCAGTCAGAGGAAAACAGCAGGTCAGCGACAACAGCAGTCCAGTGACAACAGCAGTCCAGGAGACAAAGCAGTCCAGAGGGACAACAGCGTCAGAGACAAACAGCAGTCGTGACAAACAGCCGTCCAGAGACAACACAGTCCAGAGACAAACAGCAGTAAAGGACAACAGCGTCCAGAGAAAACAGCAGGTCCAGAGCCAACAGCAGTTCAGAGACTAACAGCAGTCCATGGACAACAGCGTCCATGTGACAACAGCAGTCCAGAGACTACAGCAGTTTCCAGAGAACAGCAGTCCAGAGACAACAGCAGTCCAGAGACAACAGCAGTCCAGTGACAACAGCATTACTGAGAAACAGCAGTCCAGAAGGAGACAACAGCAGTCCAGAGACAACAGCAGTCAGAGACACAGCAGTACATGAGGACAACAGCAGTCCAGAGACAACAGGCAGTCAGTGACAACAGCAGTCCAGGAGACAAACTGAGTCAGAGACTAACTGCAGTCCAGTTGACATCAGCAGTCAGTGACAAACAGCAGTCCAGGTTTTATAGTGACAACAGCAGTCCAGTGACAACTGCAGTCCTGTGAAATCTGCAGTCTGAGACCACAGCAGTCCGTGACCAGCAGTCCAGAGGACAACAGCAGTCCAGGAGACAACAGCAGTCCAGTGACAACAGCCAGTCCATGTGACAACAGCAGTCCGTGACAACAGCAGTCAGAGACAACAGCAGTCCAGAGACAAACAGCATTCAGAGACATCAGCAGTCCAGTGACAACTTCTGTCAGTGACAACAGCAGTCGTGACAACAGCAGTCCAGAGGACAAACAGCAGTCCAGAGGACAACAGCAGTCGAGACAACAGCAGTCCAGTAAAACAAAATGACAACAGCAGTCCTGTGACAACTGCGTCAGAGACTATACAGCAGTCCGAGACAAACAGCGGCAGAGACTAACAGCAGTCCAGTGACAACAGCAGTCCAGGAGACAACAGCAGTCAGAGACAAGCAGTCAGTGACAACAGCAGTTCCAGAGGACAACAGCAGTCCAGAGACAACAGCAGTCCAGAGATCATCAGCAGTCAGTGACAACAGCAGTCCAGTGACTACAGCTAGTCAGGAGACTACAAGCAGTCAGAGACACAGCAGTCCAGAGACAACAGCAGTCCAGAGACAACAGCAGTCCAGTGACAACAGCAGTCCAGAGACAACAGCAGTCCAGAGACAACAGCAGTCCAGAGACAACAGCAGTCCAGAGACAACAGCAGTCCAGAGACAACAGCAGTCCAGAGACAACAGCAGTCCTGAACAACAGCAGTTCCAGAGACAACCTGCAGTCCAGTACAACTGCAGTCCAGAGACAAAGCAGTACAGAGACACAGCAGTCCAGTGTACAACAGCATGTCCAGTGACTAACAGCAGTCAGTGAGTGAAAACAGCAGTCAGTGACAACAGGCAGTCAGTGAAACAAGGCAGTCCAGTGAAAACAGAGTCTGAGACAAACAGCAGTCCAGTGACAACAGCAGTCCAGTGACAACAGCAGTCACGCTAAAAACAGCTTTAAAGTAGTTCATAAAACCTGCAAAAATACTTTAGAAGACTTGAAATACAGCCCATTATGGCTCGCTACGATACTTTTATGGGGCTTTGTATTCTCTTTGGCGCTTGAAAAATGAAAAATTGTTTTTCACAAACAGAGGTTTGGAACGACATACTAAAATTACTAAAACATAAAATAACTGAAATTAAAGAAATTAAAGCAAAATATAAAAATACCAAAATTACTCAAACTGAAATAAAAATAAACAAAAGCAGAATATAAATACAAAAATAACAAAGTTACTAAACCTGAAATAAAAATAAAATTAACGCTAAATAGAAATATAAAAATACCAAAATTACTCAAACTGAAATAAAAATAAACAAAAGCAGAATATAAATACAAAAATAACAAAGTTACTAAACCTGAAATAAAAATAAAATTAACGCTAAATAGAAATATAAAAATACCAAAATTACTCAAACTGATATTAAAAATTATATGAAAGCAAAAACAGAAAATTCAAGAATTACCAAAATTACTCAAACTGAAAATAAAATAATATGAAAGCAAATTGTATATAAAATATACAAAATTACTCAAACTGGAAAAAATTTATTAATGCTAAATTGATATTATAAAAAATAACACAAAATTACTCAAACTGAAATAAAAATTAATTAAAGCAAAATAGAATTAAGAAATACCAAATTACTCAAACTGAAATAAAATAAATGAAAGCAAAATAGAAATATAAAACTACCAAAATTACTCAAACTGAAATAAAAATAAATTAACACAAAACAGAATTAAGAAATACCAAATTACTCAAACTGAAAAAATTCATTAATGCAAAATAGAAATATAAAAATAACAAAATTACTCAAACTGAAATAAAAATAAATTAACACAAAATAGAATTAAGAAATACCAAATTACTCAAACTGAAATAAAAATAAATGAAAGTCAAGTCAAGTCAAGTATATTTGTATAGCGCTTTTCACAATACAGATTGTATCAAAGCAGCTTCACAGTATTTAAATTAAATAATACAAACAGGTTTGTTTCTGTGGTATTTATGATAAATCAAATTAGATTATCCAGGAATATCCCAGAAAAATAGAAATATAAAACTACCAAAATTACTCAAACTGAAATAAAAATAAATGAAAGCAAAACAGAATTAAGAAATACCAAATTACTCAAACTGAAATAAAAATAAATGAAAGCAAAATAGAAATATAAAATAACAAAATTACTCAAACTGAAAAAAAAAAAAATTAATGCAAAATAGAATTAAGAAATACCAAATTACTCAAACTGAAATAAAAAATAAATGAAAGCAAAATAGAAATATAAAAATTGAAAATATAAAAATAAAAGCTAAATATAAATATAAATATATACTTTCAAGGCTTGTTTTAGTTATAAATTCATCTACGATGATGGACAGAACAAATGTTGATTTGTTCAAATGTTCAGTGCAGTGAGTTGGCCTGCACAATAGAAATGAATCTGGTTTGGGTAATTTGCCCGTTGCTCGACAGGCAGCGAGTGGAAGCACATTAAAGCTCAGTGTCAGTAATGGAGAAGAGTAAACAAGGTTTGTGCCACACAGGTCAACAGCAGCATTAATAACACCACAAACACAGCGGGAAAGAGACTGAGCTTCATCTGTGAGTCTGTCCAAACCCTAGCTGACTATCTGACTTCTAACACAAAGGCTGTGCTAGAGGACAGTTTATTGCCAAATTCGCCATATCATATGTATACTTCACAGTGACAATCCCAGAATGCATTGCACTGAGCTACATACACACTACATTCAAAAGTTTGGGGTCGGTTTTCTGTCAAAATAAAAGTTTGATAGTTTAATGTCTGAAAATTCAGAAATTCAGATCATAAATATACAGATTGCAATTTTACAGTTGTACTGTAAAACAATCAATAAAATGAAGTGAGTTTTTTCTTAAAACAAGCAAAATGATCTGCCGAAGAAGAAAAATATCTTAATTCAACAGAAACAATATTATTTTCTGACCCCATTGGCAGATAATTTACTTGTTTTAAGCAAAAACTCACTTCATTTTTATTTATAAATGACATATTATCGTATAACATTTTACTACTTAAGCAAAAGCATCTTGATTTAAGAATTGTTTGATATTTGGACTGGAATTAAGACAAAAATACTAGGTAAGCAAAGCATTTTTTGCAGAGCAGGGCAGCTTACTAGAGTAAATGTGGGAACAGAGACACTAAAAAGACAGAAAAAGATGCATAAATACAGGAGAGAAGAGGGCAGAGCGTCAGGAAGAAGGGAAGCTTGAGGACGAGAGTGATGGATGAGCTAAAAGAGAGAAACATTAAGGAATAAAGCAACTCCCACTCCTCCGCTAAAGCTCGACATGCTTGTAATCAAATGTCAGCGGTGGGGAATAAACTGTCTGGAATTCAATCAGAGGCTTTTCCCGGGACTCTAATGTGATTTGGAGGCTAATGGAGTGGCGTTCGGACCAACCCGTCTCTGAAAGCGTTGGATTAGGAGCGAACGGGGCGTTAATAGAGTCTCGTGGTGTTGGGGAACTGAAGTGGCTTGAAGACTGGAAGCCCTAATTACCAGGTGACGGGGAGAAGCAAACGAACGGAGAGACACTTCACAGTCCTGTGAGGAAGAGAAGGAATAATCGAGGCTAATTACGGTAACTGGCATTACCGTTCTGCTTCAGCTCTCCTTAACCGAGACGTTTGTCACATAACACGAGGAAGAGGAGAACAGAGAGAAAATACAAGATTAAAATGGGAGTCTGGTCCTGAATAATGCAGAAAATAGAGAATATTATATAAAAGATGGGCTGCTAGATTTAGAGTCCCCCTGTAGTCAATCATTTTATCCCTTAAAACTCATCTTTGATCACCAAAATGACATATTTAAGCGTTTTTTCCTTGAGAATATGTCTTAAAATATCTTGAATGTAATCTCACACCATTGCCTCATTTTGTATTGCGCGCGTACTATGAATATGCAAAATGAGCCGCCTCCACTCACTCACTCAGCGCAGAGATCATGGTTGATGATCACACGTTGATTGATTGTTAAAGGGTTTATAGTTTGTGACGTCACGAAACACCCAGGTTTCAAGCGTTGTTTTAAGGAGGATATACTCAGCAATGGTGTGAAATTATGAACTTACACATGCTTTGTCTTAAAGCATATTAAATACACCACATAAACAACATTGAAAGCTGGATTTCCACCACAGGGGGACTTCAAGTTTCAACTTTGTCTCAGAGGTTTCTCCTAAAATTAGGGATGCACTGATAATAACATCCAGATGAAACGCAGTGTCTGATAACCAGTAAACGGTCAGTGTCTGAATGCTTTCGCTGTGTGTTTGTTGAGTCTCATGTTTTGCTGCGGTTGTTGTCTCGTGAAACACACTGGCGTACACGAGCTCTGTGGTCTCTGGTAACACTGAACACTTCATCCATCATTGTGAGGCTGATGAAAGGACTCTGTCTGCTGGTGTGACACACACAGATGACAGAACTACAGGGTTTCCGCTCGCCTGTCAATCAAATTCGCTCAGATCGGCCTGCTGAGTGGACACGTAATGAAGGCATGCAGTTATAGACTATAAGGGTTTGGACAAATTTATAAGTGGCATTTCATGTATATTTCAAGGTGAAAACAATCCCAGAATGCATTGCAATAAGTACAATTAATACATGCCCATGATTTTTGGATAGTAAGTGCCAAAAGTATATTCTTGTCACTTCATAACATTACATTTGAACCACTGTAGTCATATGGACTATTTTAACGATGTCTTTCCTACCTTTCTGGGCCTTAAAAGTTGCAGTGACGTTGTTGTTTAAGGAGGGTCGGAAACCTCTCGAATTTCATCACAAATATCTTCATTTGGGTTGCGAAGATGAACGGTCTTACGGGTTTGGAAGGACATGAGGGTGAATAATTACTGACAGAACTTTCATTTTTGGGTGAACTACCCCTTTAATATTTTAGACAAATATATCTATGATGTATTTAAAAAAAATACACATATATATATATAAATTGAATAAAATTCACTTGAGATTTAATAGTCTTTCCACTCATTGTCACCTCAGTTGTGCATCACTTGTTCCTTACATAATTAAACTCATCTCTGCACTTTCAGCGAGCAACATCTGCAGTTATTTGCCTTTCTTACAAAAAGCTGTTCGTCTTAGATAAGAGATGATCTCGCCAAATAGATTTTGAAAGACCAACGCACTTGATCCAGCATCTTTTGGAGAGCGCGAGTGAACGCCGAACGGTGAAGTACCTCGGTGGCTTTGGCTGATTTCTCTAAACTAATTGTAACCCGTCGCCAGCTGGGCAAATGAGATTCGAGCGAGGAATTAAAAATGAATGGGGATCTCCAGCCAGGTGAGACAGCGAGACAGCGAGCAGTGGGTAAAAGCAATTAGGAGAAACCGTAACCCCGCGCCAGTGAGGCCTGAGGGATGCTTGACGTCTGGTTACGGGTTTCAAACCCGAGCTGGAGTTACACGCCGACTCGAGGTTACCGTGGCTTGACTCGGGGAGGCCTACACACACACACACACACACACACACACTCTTGGCACTTCTTCTGGAGGTTCAGCCAAACCAAAGATAAAGTTCCTGATGTGTTTAGGTCTTGAACAGGGCGCCTTTAAGTCCTGAATGTTATTGGATTGCTGTTTTTCCCGATGGATGATTCCTGACCGGAGCGGGACATGATGGAGCCATTAAGATGATGAATCCGCGTCATCGGATACGGGTCGGCATATATAGACACCAAATCCAGACGGGCATGAGTTACACCTACAGAATAATGCATGCTGCCAAAGCAACGTGAGCCACGAGGAAACAGACTCACAAACTACAGGAAAATGACATTCGTTGCTTTTTCATCTCAAATCTGAGAGTTTCTTGAAGAAAATCTGAAGAAAATTATCGCTTGAAGAAGGAAAATGTTAGAACTTTTGTCCCTGAGAATAATCAAACCGAAAACACATTTGAAAGTAAATACACTCATATTTTAAGTTTTTATATGAATAAATGTTGCAAATATGAAACTCATTTTTGAAAATACACCTATAACACATTAAAAATTATATTATTTACTTAATATCAATATTGGCTTTTTGTGAGGAATAGAATTGAAGTTATCAATGATTAAAAATCGTAACAAATTAGTTTACCGACTTTGAATATCAAATTAATTTTTTGTACATTTTTATTAGATTCTTAGTTTTATATCTAAATTAAATTACACATTTTATTAAATGATATTGCTTCGAAACAAAAGCAAATGTAAAGTAATAAAGGAAAACAAAGAAATGCATTAGAATAAACAATCAACAAAAAAAGGGCTTTAAGAATCTGAAACTTTTTGTCAGTATTAAATGCTGTTTGATTATTGCTGATGACAGTGATAGGTCAAATAGGCCGTATTCACACTAATACATTATAGCACTAATAATCTATTATAGCATAAGATGTTTTGTCTTGTCCTCAACACATAAATGACTGTAGTTACGTTCATTTTGCATCATAAAACTGGCAGCAAGCAGAATATGAGTGTCTCCAGTGCACACAATCCCATCACACATATGAAGGGGAACATTGTTGAAGAGAGAAACCCACGTGTCAGCATCAGCAGTGCAGGCGGTGGCACCATATGTGAAGCGTGCGGTCATGACCTCAACCTACACCTGCTTTCCAGATTAAAGCAATCCGCTTCACAAAGTGCCCAACGGTGCGTCCGACACAACACACTTAACCTGGGCTGACAGACGCGGCGCACGCACTCATGCATGGATGATATGCAAAAGATAATATACACAAGTTTATTGCAATTTCATGCTTTCCTGCGGTTAAACGTAATCATGATGGACTGTGATTAACATAAAAGGACTTTTCATCTCTTAGTATGTGAGCAAGCAATAGCCATCATTTCACCGTCTAGGTTAACTATGGACCCGATATAGTCCAGCTATGAGTAGGTTAACTATAGACCCGATATAGTCCAGCTATGAGTAGGTTAACTATAGACCCGATATAGTCCAGCTATGAGTAGGTTAACTATAGACCCGATATAGTCCAGCTATGAGTAGGTTAACTATAGACCCAATATAGCCCAGCTATGAGTAGGTTAACTATGGACCCGATATAGCCCAGCTATGAGTAGGTTAACTATAGACCCGATATAGTCCAGCTATGAGTAGGTTAACTATAGACCCAATATAGCCCAGCTATGAGTAGGTTAACTATAGACCCGATATGTTCCAGCTAATGAGTAGGTTAACTATAGACCCGATATAGTCCAGATTATGAGAGGTTAACCTATAGACCCATATAGCCCAGCTAGGAGTGGTTAAATCTATAGACAATATAGCCAGCTGATGAGTAGGTTAATCTATAGACCCGATATAGTCCAGCTCATGAGTAGGTTTGACTATTAGACCCAAATAGCAGAGCTATGGAGTAGGTTAAAACTATAGTCCGAATGTCCCAGCTATGTGTATGTCTAACTATAGACCCGATATTGTCAAGCTTTGTGTGGGTTAAAAACTATAGACCCATATAGCCAGCTATGAGTAGTGTTAACTATGTACCGATTATAGCCCAGTATGAGTAGGTTAACTATAGACCCGATATTGTCCCCAGCTAATGAGTGGTTAAATATAGACCCAATATAGCCAGCTATGAGTAGGTTAAATCTATAGACCGATAGTGTCAGCTTATGAGTGGTTAACTATTGACACCGGATATAGCCACTATACTATAGACCCGATATAGCCCAGCTATGAGTAGGTTAAACTATAGACCCGATATAGTCCAGTCTATGAGTAGGTTAACTTAGACCCGATATAGTCCAGCTAATGAGTAGTTAACTATAGACCCGATATAGCCCAGCTATGAGTAGGTTAACTATAGACCCGATATTGTCCAGCTATGAGTAGATTAACTATAGACCCGATATAGCCCAGCTATGAGTAGGTTAACTATAGACCCGATATAGCCCAGATATGAGTAGGTTAACTATAGACCCGATATAGTCCAGCTATGAGTAGGTTAACTATAGACCCGATATAGCCCAACTATAGACCCGATATAGCCCAGCTATGAGTAGGTTAACTATAGACCCGATATAGCCCAGATATGAGTAGGTTAACTATAGACCCGATATAGTCCAGCTATGAGTAGGTTAACTATAGACCCGATATAGCCCAGCTATGAGTAGGTTAACTATAGACCCGATATAGCCCAGCTATGAGTAGATTAACTATAGACCCGATATAGCCCAGCTATGAGTAGGTTAACTATAGACCCGATATAGTCCTAGCCAAAATAACCTTGAATTTGGTTACATGTCGTTTTTGTCAAAATAACTTGTGAGATGTATGATATTGCTATTCCATCATGTAAGCAAAGAAAAAAGTGATTACAAGGTGTTTGGTTTCATTTCTTCACTCATTTTATTTCTTTATTATCTAAATGATGACTAGTCTATTCTTGGGCGATGGTTTAGACGTCTATTAAGTTTTCACATTTTTGCCTTGTTTTAGCCTAGACGTCTGGGCTGTTTGGACGGCTATTAGACGTCTTTTAAACAAGACATTGTAGACATTTTGAGATTAAAAGTTAGTTGATCAATTCATGTTTCATTTGATTCACATGAATAAAACTGTATTGAAAAATGAAAGTATTGCACGTTTACTACTAGTGTGTCATTTCTGGTTAACTAGTGGATTGCAAAAATGATTAGCGATGCATGATATATGGGGTATCGGCCGATATATATGTTCAATTTTAATGTTATCGTTATCGGCCCGATAAGAAAATTAGGCTGATATATTAAAGCCGATAAATAATGTATTATTTCCTTCAGACACAAATACAGTGAAGTTCAACATGTGCAGTGCAAGTCTGTCATATTGTCTACATAAAATCATAATCAGAACATAGTCATAATTGTGTGCTTTTAATGTTGAGACTTTTGTTTTTGTAATCAGGCTCTCAAAAATGATCAACTATCAAGTATAAAGAATCTATATCGGCAAAAAAAATTATATTGGTGCATCCCTAAAAATAATGTCTGTTTCAAAGACTCCCTCTTCTGTGATTGGTCAGGCAAATATATGCCCCGCCTCTAACTCATTGGCTGGGCCAATCAGTCCAGTCGCAGATGAAATGAGTGTTTATGAAAACACTTTCCAAACAAATTCCATGTGTTGGTGCAAAAATGACATACTTTACTTAAACTGACTCATGGTATCAACTAGATCAAGTCTTTATGACCCAACTGGGCTTGAAATGTAAAACATTTATGGACTTATCTAGACTTTTCCTGAATGCAAGCAGCCGATGAGTTAAGGTTAAGGTTTTACATCTTGTATTGATGGAGAATAAGCGCATGTCACCGGGGATTAGCGTGCTATCGGATGAGTCCTGCCTGGGGATGTGCGGTGAAACTCTAGAATGAACAGCGGAGGCATTACGATGAGGCATTCAGCGCACCGTAATGAGCAGCGTATACTAGAGACGTGAGAAGCCGGGTGAATAATTGAGGAGTGTCGGAGGATGTTCGACACCTGTTTGATCAGCGGGTCTCTGTGGTCGGGGGTCTACGGATGACTGCCGGGTCACAAACATGAATAATTCTACAGGAATAATTCAATCGCTTTTCCTAAAAGCCCCAAATCTGCTTTGAGGTTTCAGCAGTGAACACAGACTGAAGTGCATTCATTTTACATGAACAGAAATGCAAGATAAATTATGAAAATGGACACGGTTTAAAAGCTTTAGTAGAATAAGCAACTTTTTGAGGCAGACCCTGGTAATGTGGATGCTTTCATTACTAGGGAAATGAGCTTTCTGAAAATAAGCAATGAGCACATTTGCTTTTGCACTCCACATAAGAAAGCCATTAGAAGTCAAACAGGTTTGGAATAACATGAGGGTGAGAGAAAGATGACAGGATTGTTCAGACTTTTTCTTTAATTCTTTAATTAACAGCTAACAGATCCTAGTATTTTGTCATCTGCATTAAAATGTTGTTATGATGTTATGTTATGTTATGTTTCCTCCACCTATATGGCCATTTATGGTGTAATATAAACTGCTTTACATGCACAATAAAAAAAGTAACACGAGTTGAGAGAGTCAGTTTTGATTTGTTGCTGTTTATAGTAAATAAGGTTCATTCAAAAACATGAAACAACTTTAAAACATTCATGTGGACTCGCAGTATTCTCCTCCGTGTCAGATTCTGGCTCGGCTCACACTTGGCCGGGTGGATAGCAGCAGAAACACCGCGGGCAAACGTTAGCGCATGAATACTGACGACTCTCTCGATGCTAATGTTCTCATGCTGCCCTGATGGCTAAAGTTTCATCTGTGCCGACTAGCATTCGAATTCATAATGTTGAGAAGATATGAATATGAGCAGGGGTGGATATGTAGGCATATGTACATGGAAATGTTATTGTTTTACTTTTATGTTTTATGTATATTGTTGTGTTGGTGTCCTTGTGTGTGGTGTATAGTGAAGCCAAAGACACATTTCCCCTTGTGGACAATAAAGGAACTGAACTGAACTAAGCCAGCCAGACGCTCAGCACCGCGAGCAGCTTTTGGACACGGAAGCATGTGGATGTGGATCCCGGGCTCAGCCTGAGGGATTCGGGGCGTGCGGGACGTGCTCTCACACAATGCGTGACTTGGTTGGGAATGGGCGGATTGGGAAGGAACACAAAGGAGCGCTGATCTGTACACTAATACCATCTGGCAGCACTTTCATCAGTGCTAAACTACGTTCCTCTCAAAGCCTGTAACCATTTCTCTTTTTCTATTACTTCTTCAATTTCCTCCAATTGCTTTCCAGTTCACTCCACTGGTCCTCTCTGGCTCGTTGATCTTCATTAGTGGAGTTTAATAAGGGGCTTTGAACAAACCACTACAATCTTCACCTGCACCTGCAACTTTAGCCAGTGCGAAATGCCCTCGCAACCACACAAAACACACGTTTCTCGAGCATCAAATCATCACATTAAAAATAAATTAAAGCAAAATAGAAATATAAAAAAACAAAATTACTCAAACTGAAATCAAGAAACTTTTGCTGCCGTACCATGAGTCCAGCAGGCGTAATGATATGACGCAGCGCCTGAAAGTAGGCTAACTTCCGTCAACATAACCAACGTGACAACCTGCTTGCCGGCTGAAACTACACAAACTTAGTCCCGGTCACGTTGGAAGTTACCGAGCTGGGGACTATTTTCAGGCGCTGCGTCATATCATTACGCCTGCTGGACCCATCGTACGGCAGCAAAGTTTCTTGATCATTACGCAGGAGTGAGAGTATAGTTCCTAGCCATATCAGCCTAGAAAATCACAACTTTTCATTTTCTGTCGGTCTTAGCACACGATGTAACTACAGAAGAGTCATGTTTTAAATAGGAAACATATCGAGACTCTTTGGTCATTTTTTTGAGAGAGATGCTAATGGTCTTGTCCGATTCAATGATCTATGCTAAGCTATGCTAAAAGTGGTACCGCCAGACCGGAGTTCAGCTGAATGGATTCGAAAACGGTCAAACTCACCTGTTTAACTCTGGGGGAGCTGTAAAATGAGCCTGTTTCCAAAAAAAAAGTGGAGTATCCCTTTAAGAGCAATAAGCCATGAAAAAGAAATCAGTTTAGTTCTCTCGAGCCGTTTACGAGGCGGCTTTATGAGAGCGGCACTTATATAGATCAGTGTTTACGCGCTTCTGAGGTGAGCGCGAAACCTGCGGGAATGACTACAATTATGCGCAATACAAGCACTATTCAACCGGAGCGAATGAGACGAGTGAGTGAGATGAGGCGGGTGTGTGATGTATAAAACTGCTGTTAAAAAAACGGCCAAAATCTGATAAAATACTGTTTTCTATTAAAACATTGCATTCTGGGCATTACTTTGCTAATTAAGAAATTGCTGTGAATTTACAGCCATTTTTTAACAGTACTGTATTTAATGTATACGTTGTTTTTTTTTTACTGTTTGCAATGCATTATGGGCTGTGGTAAATTACAGTACAATGCAGTATTTTTTTATTTGGTGTTAGTGTGCGATTACAAGTCTGGTGTGTTTTGTCAGTGAGGTTCATTTTCAGTTTTCGAGCATCCAAAATCATTTTCAGTCGGGTATTTGCCAGCACTTTTAACGTCATTTTTTAAAGCAGTTTCGAAGGACATCTGCTTTAATGTAAATGTATAAATCTTGTTTTCCACATCCATGAGGTACGTTCTCTCGCTCTGCGCCGTTAATGCACTATTTCCTCACTACAGGCTGCCGGGGGAAACGAGACTCGTGTTAATTACATGGAAACTGTGCCGTTAATGGAAGCTGTCAGTGGAGGAAAGCCAACAGAAAACTAAAGTTCAGCCAAACATCCGCCCGCAGGAAGACTGGAATCCTTCTCGACGACACGCGTTAAGTTCAGTGTATGGACCAGACGGACTTTAAATGCTGATTTGACATTAATATTCTGCTTTCTACATTAATATTCTAAAATTAAAAAGCATTTAAACGATGAAGGAGCTCATTTTCTAGTCATGCGATGTGTGAACACAGTCTATATCACTCATACTGAATGCAGTGAACATCGCTTTGGATAAAAGGTGAAAGTGTCTACGACTCATTGTCTCTGTTTTAATGGAAATTAGACTTATTACAGAGTCAACCTCGCTCACAGAAAAGGAAAAAAAGCTGTTTCTTCTTCAGAAAAAGGAGAGTAAATGGAGTGAAAATGGAGACTCTTGCTTCTAAGATGGTTCTCGTGAGGAAAAAAGACCACGTACAGGTTATAAAGGAAAGTCTGAGATCTCGATATGAACGCATATTCTAATTCGTATCATTTGTTTTTATTTCTCCTCAGGAGATTTAAGAGAGTTTACAGTCACACTTCATTTGTCTCAGATGTTTCTCCTAAAATTGCTGAGTCATAAAAGAGCAACAGCTGAGTGTGTGTGACTGCTGACAGACCCGGACGCCTCCGTCCACTCCTCTTCCTCACTCTCGGATGACATGATGAAATCCTTCAAGTTCTGTGTTGTGTCCATGTTTTGGGCCGAGGCCCGTAGAGAAACCCATGTTCTGTGTTACAGAATACAGGCCGACAAAGAGCACATGGACGGGGCAGGAGTCCAGAGGATTCCCTCACTGTCACACACACACACACACACACACCCCTCTTATACATGAGACCTTATTCCTACTCTCACAGTAGTTCTGCTCCAAAACCTAGTAATCTTCCTTGTTTCTACTGTCTATTGACTTCTTTCATACTTTAACTCATATTGCCAGCTAAAAGCATCATGAAAATAACCCAAATATTTAATAAACAAACGCTTAAGGAAATGTTTGATGAAGTGCAGTTTGATAAAGGCACATTCACACCAAGAACGATAACTATAACAACAACTATAATGGCATGTTTATTCTAAAAGTGTGCTTCAGTTTCTGTGAACATTACAGCAATGCATGTTTTAACGTCAGATTCTGATTGGCTGTCAAAAAAATAAGTTCTGAAAGTGATTCCAACGATATGATTCCTGTGTTACAGTTATAGTGTGGACTTGTGATGTTAGTGTGGACTTGTGATGTTAGTGCTTCTAAAACTAAAAATATTAAAAATCCTTTTCGATAACTAAAATGAAGCTGAAGTCAAAAGATCATCTTTAAATGCATAAACAGAAATGAGAATTGTTGTTTTGGAAACTAAAAGTTGAAGTACTAAAATTACTAAAACTGAAATAAAAATGAATGAAAGCTATATAGAAATATATACAAAAAAAGACTAAAACTAACTAAAATGGAAATAAAAATAAAGCTAATTTAAAATATGATTAAATACTGTATTAGTATATCAAAAGTTCATTATTAATTGGAATATGTATTTTATTGATACTATTTGGTATTGAATTTATTATTGTTTACATGTAGAATGATAAATATAAAACATTTTTTTTTTTTTAAATCTCTCACTCTTTGAATTGCATTCTCCAAGAATGATGCTTTGGAATTTGGCGAAAGAAGATTTACACTTACAAAGAGACTTAAAGTGGGCTTTAAAACGCCCTGCAGATATAGGCATCTCTCTAGATCTGCGAACAGAAGGACTTTCTCTTATTTTCCTCATCATTTCATCTCTCGCCGTCTTCTGCTCTCCATCCATCGCTCCACAGGGACACGGAGAGAGAGAGGAACGAGTCCAGAGCAACTATAATCTGCAGTGAAATTGGGACAACCCTCTCAAAATGTGGGTCTCATTGGACACTATTGGCCTTTGAACTCAAGCCAGAGCGGATGCACTGCAAAAAATGATTTTCTTACTTAGTATTTATGTCTCGTTTGCAATCCAAATATCTAAAAATTCTTAAATCAAGAGGCATTTACTAAAGTAGTAAAATGCCATAAGATATTCTGACTTGTTTTCTGGGGGGGGGGGGATTAAAACAAGCAAAATGATCAGCCAATGGAGTCAGAAAAATTCTCTAAGTTCAAATGGAAACAAAATGATTTTTCTTCCCCCATTAGCAGATCATTTTGTTTGTTTTAAGCAAAAACTCACTTCATTTAGATCATATGGCATTTTACCAGGGTTCCCACACCTCGGTTAACTCGGTCCCTTTCAAGGACTTTCCAGGAGAGAGAAGCATGAAGAGGGAAGTTAGCTAGAGGAGAGATGTCCTAGACCGGCCATTCCCAAACTGTGGAAATTCCCACTAGTGGTCCGTGAGGGTACTGCAGGTGGTCCATGGAAAGGCAAAATAAAATATAAAATAATATTTTTTTTACCTTCATTTTACCAGGAAATTCCCATAAAAAATGTAATTGTGTGATTACTAAAATAGGCTAGTGGCGCTCATAATAATCCCCTAAAATTGCCAAAGGTTTTGAAATGTTGACTATATCTCCAAGTGTTCTTATTACTGTATAGATTTCATACTCCATTGCTATGGAAATAAGCCAGTTGTTCAAATGAACCTGATTAGCCCTCGGGCGCTTGAGTAAATAAATAAATTAAATATGTGGCAGCCGTTGTGCGCAGTAAACTTTCTTTTAACAAGCCTGTTGTACTGATGTGATGACCAGTTAAAGTTTTAGTGCTAGTAAGCCTATTTAGAGGTGCAGATTAATTCAGGTAGGACTGTGTGTAGACATATTTTATTATGTGTATTATGAGGTGGTCCGCGAAAATTCTTGATTACAAATAGTGGTCCACACACACAAGAAGTTTGAAAACCCCACGACGACAACGACTAACGTTAAAAATGCATATTCTTGAGAATTTTGATATGGCCGACACACGACCAAAGAGACGACGTTCCGATGAACAAATAACAAAGAAGAGGGAAAAGGAGAAGGAACGCGTGAAGTCCCGAATTTACATCGGAAAAGCGTTGAAAAGCTGGCGAGAACTCCGGCTTCCGATCCCACATTCAGGAGGCTCTGTTTCTGCTGGACAGGTGTGTAAATCCAGCCTGGTTTTTCTAAATGGTTCATGCCGGTTTCAGGAAGCACGGGAGGGAGGGGGAGGGGACGGGATGAAGAGGAGGGAGGGGCGAGCTAGCCTCCGTTTTGTTTGACAATACTTTGAACGTCAACAAGAAGTGACGTGACCCAACATCGCTTAGAGCAGCTTTAATGTGGGGACGCATTTGTTCTGTCCAACAACAAACGTTGAGGTTCCATTGTAGTCGTTTCGTGCGCGCGTGAACGTCATGGCAACGTACAACACAAAGTACCTCACGCGGGAAACACTTAACGTAACGTGTAAATGCGCGTAACTAACGTAAATCAAGCAAGCTAGCATGTGCGCAGGCCACGAAGTGTTGGCGAAATAACACATTAGCGAATAATACGGAATTTTTCCCAGAAAACCTGTTGCACAAAATAAATCCAAGCACTTTCAAGGACTGGTGTCTGTGTGTGTTTACTTTCAAAAACTTTCCAGGGCCTTGAATTATTTAATTTTTTTTCAGATTCACAAACTTTCAAGGATTTCAAGCACCCGTGGGATACCCTGATGTACTCAGCTAGTAAACGCATCTTGGTTTAAGAATTTTTTGATATTTGGACTGGAAACAAGACAAAAACACTGAGTGAGAAAAGCATTTTCAGGACGGAGACGAGGGAGAAACACCTCAGACGGAGAGCTCTTGATCAGCTCACCAACACGTATCGCTCGGGGTCGTTCTTTCATAACTCATGACACTCCTCAGAAGAAAACAACTGTGAATAGATCAGACGCCTGGCAGATCCTCGAGCCTCAAACATGCGATAACCATCGGGTCATGTGAGACACAAGCTGGCCTGAAACCCGAAACACACACAACTGGCCCGTTTCTTCGATGTAAACCCGTGTGAGATCATCAGGGTCATCGCAGGCTTGTGCTGATCACGATCCGGACAGGAACATGTTCTGAAGGGTGTAGTACGACAGGTTTAAGTACGTCAACATCAGCTCAAACAGGTTTGTGATCATCACTGTAGAGCTGCAGTGTCAGGCTTCTTATAAACACATCATCCAATAAAATGACTTCATTCACATCTGATGGACCAAGTGGGCTCATGATACCTTCAAATGCTAAGAAGTTTCTTTTTAAGAAAATTAAATTATGACATTAAGAAGTGCTGGGCAATCTCATATTTCAACTTCAAAATCTCATACTTCAAAAAAGTGAAGAGCAAAAGATGTGCATTCGGCATAACTGATGCGTTATCCGTGCATTTAACACAGTTATAAAGCCAGTGACAGATCTGCAAAGAAAACTGTAGTTTTGATGCTCATAAACCAGCTATAGTTGGTGTTGTATTTTATGGCATGGTTTACAGCTACAGAAGATTCATAATCAAAACTGTGCATATCTAAACTTGGTGCAAGCTTACCAGCCCCTGGGCACAGTCATTGTGGTGGCAATTATTTAAATATGAATAAATATGAATGTGAAATATGAATAAATGTCTTCCTACATACACTACAAATTATTTGATTTGATATCGAATAATCGCATACAAAATAAAAGTTTGTGTTTACATAATATGTGTGTGTGTGTACTGTGTACAATTATTTTGTATATATAAATACACACATATGCATGTGTTTACTTAAGAAAAATGTATTAATATATAACATATATATAAAATAAATTATGTATAAATATATATACATACAAATATTTCTTAAATATATTAATGCATATGTGTATTTATATATACAAAATAATTGTACACAGTACACACACACACATATTATGTAAACACATCATTTAAATAGTCATTATAAACGTTAAATTAATATATTTACTTAAAATTAGTGCTAGACTATAAATCGCATCCAAAATCTGTGTTTAAATATGTGTGTGTAGTGTGTATAATTATATAAATACACATAATATGCACGTATATATTTAAGAAATATTTGTATGTATATACTGTATATATGTATACATAATTTATATTATATATAAATGTTATATATTAATAATACATTTTTCTTAAATATACACGTGCATATGTGTGTGTATTTATCTATACTAAATACTTATGCACAGTACACACACATATTTAAACACAAACGTAGATTTTAAAGTGTATTTGCAGCAGATGTTTATCCAGACGGGCCTCGATTGGGAGTGAAAACACGTTCCTGTAAACTGGATTGTGGACTAGCTCTCTAGCGAATCACTTTGGTGAATTTGTCATCCATAAAAATATAGGGACACGTTCCTGAATAACCATGAAAAATGACGGATGTGTTTTCATCAGGAAAAACGACACAATACAAAAGCGTTTTCTCCGTCTGTCTCTTTCATTTCTCCTGTTCCTTCTCTATTAGCGGTCTCTTCTCATCCGTCTCGCTCATTGTTGGTCAGTTCTCCTAATGCACCATTAGCGGAGAGAACCGAGTGGACTTGCTGATAATGTTCCCTCGCTCTTTTCCCCATCCGTCGCTGCCCTGATTGGGTCGTGAGAGCTCCATTAGGAGCCGCTTTCAGGCTGTGTTTGTGCGACTGCGCCGCGAGACCCTCGCTAGGGTGCAAATGGAGTCAGTCGATTACACACACCCTGTGCCGTATCACCTCTCTCCAGCTGGGCTCATTTACACGTCTTCATTTCCTACACTTTCTGCATTTTCTTTGGCTCCACTTGAAGATGCCCACTTCTAATGTTAGTGTCCAAAACACTCTCTGAGTCTTATAAAATAGCCTGTTTTTGCTGCTGTACTTCTTTGAGTTCAATATACAAATGAGGTCTATAATTGTGACTTTATTATGCTTTTTTTGGATATTCACTTTCATTTAATGTATAATATAGCTGTTTGTGAATGTAAAATGACTGCAAAGTTTTAAAGATTTAAGTGCACAATAAATCCACTAGAATCCGAATTCACAATTCGATTTGATTTCGATTCACAAGCTTGCAATTCGATTTCGATTCGATTCAATGTTGATTATTTTGGATATCAGGTACAAAACATGGCAAATTTTCTCAATGGGAAAACGAATCTCTTCACTAATGCTGTAAACTATGGGAGTCAGCTGTGGCCTATAGGCTTCATTAGCCCACTATAATATTGAAGGTAAAAATGAACTGATTTGTATACAAACACTTAAAATACACTTATTTATTTTTATAATAATAAAGTTATATGAAATATAAACATTTAAATGGTGGCTGTCATAATAAAACTTTCCAGATTTATTCAAACATGCATTAAATATTGAAGAACATTCAAATTTATAATGAATGTGTAATATGGTGCATATATTTAGCAGAATGCTCCTCTAGAGTTAATTCTTCTCTCTGACTGACGAGTTTATGGCCACTGGATCTGGTTTTTCTGAGGTAAATGTGACGTTACATGACATTGTTTACTAACGTCTTTCCACAGTTGAAACACTGAGCGACTCCATGTCACATGATACGGACTTCGATAAGTTGTACTCTACCTTTTAACACACTTTCAGAAGCTCATTCATGTTTATCTCGCGCTGTAACTGGTGTTATTAAGGCGGAGGAGAAGATCATGTGCTTCTCTAGAGCTGAGCCAGAGCGATCTCACGCCACTGCGACAACACGCTGTTTATGTTTTTGAATTTCGTAAGAAAATGGACGTAATTTGAAATCTGAGACTTTGTTTCATATCAATAGTAACAAAGCACAAAGATTACTGTGATGTAGTGGATGGGATGCGCTACAATGTTACATTCATTCATCAACTGAAAACAGGATGACTAATCGATTCTTGGGATTTAAGAATCAATATCGTTTCGTAAAAATGAGAATCGATTAAAATCGAGAAATCTATTTTTTTACCCAGCCCTAAAATCCACTTATTATCTCCCAAAAGATAGAAATAAGTTATTCCAGTCTTACGTCCTGCATGAACCCACGTATGTTTCTAACAAACTCGTATAATGCCAGTCTGGGCTTGACATTAACGTTTTTTGCTCACCAGCCACTGTGGCTAATGGTTTTCCAAAGTTACCCAGCATTTTCACAGGCCACAATCTTGGCATCAATACCACAGGGAAAACTTCCATATAGATATTTGTAATATGATCTCATCATTTGGCAGCAGGTTTATTAGGCTGCTGTCACTTTAAGACCTGACGCACAGATCTAATATACTGTTACACGTGTTTTCTTTCTCAACTGTTTACGATCACTTAAACTAAAGGATAATTCCGGTATTTAGCACTTTGAGTCTCTTTTCTGGTTTGTTTTGGATGAACTAGAGTGGTGGACACAGAAATGTTGACGATGTGTCCTGTCATAGGAGTGGCTGGCTATGGGCATGCACGAACATGTCCTTAAAACAACCCTTAACTGTGCGACTCACCGAGTGGTTAGTGGGGTTCGTTGATGTTCCAAAACAAGTAGCGTAGCGAAAACCAGTTTCTGTCGTGTTTTATTTCAGCCTTTTTACTCATGACTGTTCTGCTAGTCACTCCACAAACATGCTCGTGAAGTTTGCGGACGACACCACCGTGTGGTGGGTCACATATCCAACAACGATGAGACTCAATACAGAGAGGAGATCCAGCACCTGATACACTGGTGTTCAACTAATAATCTCATTTTGAACACCAGCAAGACCAAGGAGGTCATAGTGGACTTCAGGAGGTCCAGGAAGACGAAGCACGCTCCTCTTTGTATACAGGGGGACGCAGTGGAGCGGGTGGGTAGTATTAAGTTCCTGGGCGTCCACATTTCATCTGACCTGTCCTGGTCTGTCAACACATCACACCTGGTGAAGAAGGCGCAACAACGGCTTCTCTTCCTCAGGAAGTTAAAACGCACTGGACTCTCCTCTCAGCTGCTCAAGAACTTCTACAGTGCTACAATAGAAAGCATACTCTGTTTTAGTGCAACGGTGTGGTATGACAGCTGCACCGCAAAGGAAATTAAGGACTTGGCCCGGGTGGTGAAAACTGCTCAGAGGATGTGGGCTGCCATCTACCAGATCTGGACACATGTGCTGCCCGGGTCAAGAAGAAGGCCAGCCGCATCGTGGCGGATCCCATCCACCCGGGAAATGGATTGTTTGTACCGCTTCCTTCAGGAAAGCGGTACAGAAACATTAAGACCACCACAACCAGACTCAAAAACAGCTTTTTCCCCAGAGCTGTGAAAGCCATCCTCACTCTCTCGCAGTCATACACACATGCAACCTCCCTACACAGCCACACACTCACTTGTTCACACGTATACCTACCCCTACTGATGAAAAAGGACATTGAATACATAACGCTGACTGTTTTGCATTGCCGCACTTTGGTTTATTTTATTTTGACTTTATTTACATTTACACTCTAGTTTATATTCACTCTGCTGCTATCTAATTATTTATTTCATTTATGCATCCCAGTGTGTTGTTTTTGGCAGCCCTTTTAGTTTTAGTTTTAGTCTTTTGGACGAAAATGCTTTTTAGTTTTAGTCACATTTTAGTCACTTATAAACTTGATAGTTTTAGTCAAGTTTTAGTCGACGAAAATGCAAAAAGGTTTTAGTCAAGTTTTAGTCAATTTTAGTAAAAAAAAAGTAAAAAAAAGTAGTCTTTAACAAATTAATTTACGTTAAACAGTATTGGAAATGGGCTCAGGTTTGACAGGTTGTAGCAAGTGTTGCAAACATTTTTTTTTTTTTTTAATAACCCCTGAAATGATGACTTCTGGTGAATATTGTGGAAACTAATTGATACATTTAGATAAATATATTTCATACCTTATAGCATATTATAATACAACTTATTAGGCCTATATATTTATAGAATAGCAAAGTAGGCCTAATCAATATACAAGACTGAACCACATGAAATATAAAGGCTATCATGATCATTTTGCCAACAATGAACCATGGATTTGTTTAGTTTATAATACGTTTTTTTTTTTTTTTACTTAAACAAATACAACATATAACATTCAAAACTCACCGGCTTAGACTGCATTTGAAGAAAAATAAACACAACAGTCTTCTGTAGCCTTGTGTGCGAACTTATTCAATAGAATTATTAGATTATCTCCTGATGCGTGCTGCTTAACACACACTCAGAAAAAAACGAGACGGCATATGGTACAATTGGCCCTGTATTCATTGTCCCTCACGCATTCCAGCCACGGGTAGCTGCTAGTCATTTTCCCATTCAATTTTACATTTCTGTGCTCTTTTCTGTTTCGCCGGCTGCTCGGAGGTAGTCATTTTTACATTTCCCGCTGTTGTCACTTGTCGTCATCGTTGCTACGATACGTGACTCACAATGACTGAAACGACCAATTAAAAGGGCATTCTCTGATGATGTTCCAAGATGTTAAAAACGCTACGCTGATCATAGACAAACAGGGGGAGAGATTAGTATCTACCGCACCGTCAGGGTTTTTTTTTTCTCATAGCCTACAAATGTCTTCGTTCATAGTCTGACATATTAGAAGGCAGCTATGTGTCTGTCATGGATTTGCACTGAATTGATTCTCAAAAATAGTTCAATACGGAACAAGACTTTATTGTGTCAAATACGGGACGATTACGTATTATACGGAGCGGTTGGCAACCCGTCGTCACACTTATAATCATTTTCGTTCCGTCTCGTCTCGTCAACGAAAACTCGAAAACCTCTCGTCATGTTTTAATCACCTTAGAGCCATTTTTAGCTAGTCATCGTCGCGTTATCGTCATAAAAAAAAAATCATTTCAATATCGTCATCGCTGACGAAAACAACACTGGTTTAGAGTTGACATTTCTATGTCTATTTTATATTTTTATATTTCTATTTAAAAGTCGGGTTTATAATTGCTTGTGTTTATATAATTGTTTGTGTTATTTTCTGCTCTTGATAATGTTTAAAGCTGAGAGTCTCATACAAAATTTCGTTATGTGTGAGCATAAATGACAATAAAGACTCTTGACTTATTTGGCATTTTGTAAAATCCCATTGATTTCTGTTGGAGGACTCGTTGCTGGTTGATATTACTGCGTTTCAGACTCAAATATCGAGCGGAAGTAAATAGTTCCACTATAGCAAATAACACGGATTGAAATCATACATTGCGGCGATATATTTGTTTTTAATCATCAACGAACACCACTAACTTCTGTAATGCAGAAAATACGGATCACGGAATCCAGTCGAAATTATAACACGAAATGTCACGGAATTTGGCAAATTGTGGATGAATAAATTCCGGAAAACACAAAATTTGGGAAAAATAAAACTATAAACAAATATAAAACCTAATAATATTTTGGAAAAATGCTACTGGAATTTTTAAGGAAAAACTTAACACATTTGTCTTTAGGTCCATCAGGATCTCAATGAAAACACGGTGCAGGGCGATGGGATTGAGCGCGTGTCAGCTGACCTGGAGCTGTGAATGTGTGTGAGCACAGCAGCTAAAAATACAGCCGACCAGGAATGACAAACATGTAAAGTCTGATTCTCTCTCTGAGACACTAGGGACCTGACCAGCCGGCTCACCGCGAAGACGAAACAAGACCTGTGTGCATGTGCGCATCTGTCTCTGTCAACACAAATATGTGCCATTTCCACAGGAATACAGTTTCTTGCATCATATACAGCAGAAAAATCCACATTAACGGCCATATAGCAGATGTGTGCTCGTCTTAAACACACAATCAGGTATCATTGCTTAAGCATTAGCCACAAATCAGTATTTATCACTGGTATTCTGTGGTTTGCACATTTTAATTTAAACTAATTTTAATTCTACTTTCTTTGCATTCAGTGCAATGCATCTTGTTTGCTACTTCAATTCAAATTCAGGAATGCATCTGTAATTTAAAAGACACGCTCAGTTCAGTTCTAAAGTAATCAGTAACAGTTACACAGTTGCTTAGGTCGTTGCATTACACCGTGTGTCATTGTATTTTTCTGGGCTTATATCTGCGAGTGCAATTCAAACCTGATGAAGCCGAACACACAAAATACATTTACTTATTGGAATATAAAGTGAAAACATTAAGGAAAATGCACCAAAATAAATGTGGCTTTATTTAAATTGACTTATTTGAAAGAAATGAACACGCTTGGTTGCATCTGTCATATTTGTTCTCCGGTTATGGATTAATATCTTCATTTTTAGTGTAGACGGGTCTCTAGGCAACTGAAGTAGAAGATCGCTGGATCATGAAGAACTGAGCCGTCTGTGTGTGTGTGTGTGTGTGTGTGTGTGTGTGTGTGTGTGTGTGTGTGTGTGTGTGTGTGTGTGTGTGTGTGTGTGTGTGTGTGTGTGTGTGTGTGTGTGTATTACAGACTGAGTATCGAACAAATATTAAAGCAGACATAATGTGCCACAGTTGGTTAATGCTTTTACATGCAACAGAAAACACACTCACAAATGCACGAATCATCAAGTGTGTGTGTGTGTGTGTGTTTAAAACCCCTCAGATTCAGCCATCAGTTAAAGCCGGATGGGATGTTTGGGAATGAGATTTCTGCATGTCTCACTGTCTGCAGGGATTCAGTGTCTCTTTACTTTCCCAACAGGCTTTTCAATCAATAAGACATTGACAGAATGTCTCTAATAATAGGAGGTCAAACATTGGGCAGAACTAATACTTACACACACAGTTCACAGCTCCTCCGGGTAAACACTGAGCTGTAAAGACTCAACTGAAGTTTAGGCACGTCCATGGATCGCTCTAATCCACTTTACACACCCCTAAACATCACATAAGAAGCGGTTGGGCACTTTAATAGGAGTATTCTTGATTTGACTGCACTGACACCATCAGACTGAACTGGATTGAGCTGAATAATGACACTATAGTCTTCTGTAGAGCTGAATCGAACTTGATGAACTTCACGCAGTTATTGATCTGAACTGAATCAACACTGAAATGAACTGATCTGGGGGGTGTTTCCCGAAAGCATCGTTAGCCAACTATGGTCGCAAGTTCCATCGTTATCAGCAGTTCAACCGAAAATATCGTTCTAACGAACATTCGCAAACATCGCAGAGTTGTGTGTTTGGAGCGACAGATCTCGACCTGTGGTTAGAAGAAGAGTTTTCTTGTTTGCATGACATGTGGACTCAATAAATCATTATCTAGAGGAAAATAAGCAAGCTGATGTTCAGTACAACCTGTGTCTTTTATTTAGAGTACATACAAATGTCATTTACGTCTTTGGGCCGAAAAGAGGCGGCGTGTTTTCCGGTGCAAACATTCCCTGGTGCTATTTTGCAGTTTCAGAAAACAATTCCGACACAGACCAGGAGAAACCTCGTCTAAAGTCAGTGGCGCGTTATACAGATGCCATTTTCGCATGCTTGGCCATAATGTAGCGTGTGCACAACACACACACACTTTGATTCTCTCATCTACACACAGACGCAGTAGTTCCAATTTTTGCAAACCATACATTATTACAAGGAAAAATATTCCACACGAGGGAAATCATTGTGGTGTCCATGAAGATGTGAAAAAATAAAATAGGCATAAATCTAGCTTACACATTTACCTAAATTATTATACGCCTGTTTAACCGAAGCTAATTTGGGTGTGTTTCTCCATCCCCAATGTCACTTCTCTGTGTTTTACGGCCCTGATGAGAACGTCGGTCTCCTCGGCTGTGAACCGCTCCTGGCGTGCGTCTGGCAAATCCGCCGTTATAATAGCAAACCGCCATGGAACAAGCACACCTGCTCTTAAAGGGAATGTGAGATGTCGCTCTGATTGGTTTATTTCACGTTACGCCCAAACCACACCTATGAGTAATGAAGCGTCTTCAGACCAACACATTTTAGATTTGCGTCGGGCGCAAGAGTCATTTATCCCGCCGGTATAATAGCAACAGCGCCCGAGACCCGCCCACAAAGTTACTTGCGTTTCGCATTTGATACTTGCGTTTCAGATCGTTAAAATAGAGCCCTTTGAGTTTGTCAAGAGATTTAAAGCATTGAGTGCGCATGTGTGAACGTGATCTAGTACGCAAGAACAAGTCTATGATTGAATCTGGAAATAAAGCAAATAACTGAGAAAAATGAGAAATAGTCCTCAGATGTCATGGCCGTAATTTTATAATAAAACATCTAGCATTAATTCGATCTCAAACGATTCATTAAAATAAGTTATTACTCCAACAAGTTCGTTATGTCATTAACCAACGTGTTTGAACGACAAATTTACGGCAATCTGGTTTCGGGAAACAGTCGTGACTCGCTAGTTGATTTCTTCAGCGATGTGTGGTGCTATAGTCGTGAAGCGGCGAGTTACGGCGGTGTATGGGACACACACCCCTGAATAGCACTATTGTCTTTTTTAGCTGCTCTTCAACAGAATGTGTCTTATTTGAGGAAGTCTGCATCACTGATTCTGTTATTTTCCTGTTTATTATTGTGAAACAACCTGCATTATATAAAGCGCTATAAAAATAAAGGTGACTTGACTTAACGTGTCACTTCCTGTCTATGTGGGCTGTTCTTGTCTCAGTGCTGATAGTCAAACGTCTGGCTACTGGAGATTACAGAAGTTTTCCAGATGAAAAAAAAACAAAAAACCTCAAACTTTTTGAGTGAAGGGACTGATTTGGGAGAGAGACACTGAGATTTGAGAGATTTGCATGAGATTTGCCTTGCAGCAGCTGAGAGTGAGAGAGACAGATGAAACGTGTCGGTGGGATCGCGGTCGGTTCGGTGTGTTTCAGTGAGAAGGAGCGTCTGATCATCACACCCGACGCTCGCTGTAACCCTCACCGCAGGTCTGGGCTTCTCAGAGGTTATTTACATATTCAAATGAGCTGCAGGAGGGGGATTTGCATACAGCAACAAACGGCTGTTTAATTCATTATTAAAGCAGAGGGAGAAAAGTGACGCTCTGAGCCAAAACAGGGATAGTAGATAGATGGATGGATGGATGGATAGAACGATAGATGGATAAAGATAGATAGATAGATAGATAGATAGATAGATAGATAGATAGATAGATAGATAGATAGATAAGATAGATTGATAAAGATAGATAGATAGATAGATAGATAAAGATAAGATAGATGGATAAAGATAGATAGATAGATAGATAGATAGATAGATAGATAGATAAAGATAAGATAGATGGATAAAGATAAGATAGATAGATAGATAGATAGATAGATAGATAGATAGATAAAGATAAGATAGATGGATAAAGATAAGATAGATAGATAGATAGATAGATAAAGATAAGATAGATGGATAAAGATAGATAGATAGATAGATAGATAGATAGATAAAGATAAGATAGATGGATAAAGATAAGATAGATAGATAGATAGATAGATAGATAGATAGATAGATAGATAAAGATAAGATAGATGGATAAAGATAAGATAGATAGATAGATAGATACATTTTAAAGGTGCAGTGTGTAATATTTAGGAGGATCTGCTGATAGAAATGCAATATAATAAACATAACTGTGTTTTCAGTGGTGTATGAAGACCTTACATAATGAACTGTTATGTGTTTATTAGCTTAGAATGAGCATTTCTCTCTACACACACCGCGGGTCCGCTTACATCCACATGTTTCTACGGTGGCCCTGAACGGACAAACGTGTTTCGTCACTATGTTGTTCTTCGTGTAAAGAAGCGAACTAAAGTCAGCGAATAAAACACTGACACAATGATGAACAGGTAACAATAATATTCACAATAACATCGCTTTACTGAATAATTAAGTAAACATAATTTCTTAATTTATCTTTGTAAAGAAACCTCATTGCTGAACTGCCTACTCTCTGCTGTCTCAGACGACGACATCACTTCCTGTCGGCCACCGTAACTTCTGTTGGGTGCAGTTCGCAACCTCACCACTAGATGCCGCTAAATATCACACACTGCACCTTTAAATAAACCATAAATATAAAAGAACAAACACGTCAGTAGTGTGAAGTTACAAACTGTGCTTTTGGTTCACATCAACACCGCCTTACAAATGTGAGAGAAAAACGAAACTTGTATTTACTAACATGAACTAACAATGAGCAATACATTTGTTACAGTTTTTATCCATCTTTGATAATGTTAGCTAATAAAAATATAGCTGTTCATTGTTCGTTTATGTTAGTTCACAGTGCATTAACTAATGTTTGATTTTACTAATGTATTAGTGAATGTTTAAATGAACATTAACTAAGATTAATAAATGCTTTAGAAGTTTTGTTCATTCTTAGTTCATGTTAACTAATAAATCTTATTCTAAAGTGTTACCGACATTTTAAATTAACACGTCAGTAGTGTGAAGTTACAACCTGTGCTTTTGGTTCACACCCCTTCACAAATCTGAGAGAAAAACGAAACTTGTAGAATAAACGTGACATGAAAGTCAAAGAGGGAATGGCTTTTCTTTTTGGGAATGGTAAATGTCAGGAGAAAGCCCAGGAGAGGCTACGGCTCATTTCCATGGATGCACACGTCTGTTGTCAGAGCGAACACACTCCGGACCACACGTCAGCATTTCTTCAGCATGTTTCTCCAATAGTGGCACAGAAAATGCTTTTGTCAGCCGTTTAAGACTCACAATAGCCCGTGAACAACCTCTTCCTCAGCCGGTGGATGCCGACGGCCAAACACCATCAATAACTACAACTGCGCCAAACCGAATCAGTTTAGCAGAGACAGACGAGGTCTTGAACAAACATGACTGTCGTGGCAGCTAAAATATTGGCAGGTACAAAATAAATAATATTAATGCTAAAATAATGCAATGTGAATACTGATTTTTTTATCTATTATTGAGGACATTATATAAACAAAGAAGGAAACAGTCACAATGTAGAGCAAATAAACACGAAGAAAGAGAAAAAGAAAGAAAGAAAAGGTACAAGACTAATCAGAATAAATCACATATCAAAGGAAAAGGTTAAAAGACTTACATATTTCAGCTGTTTTTAAAGCCTTTTTGTTACACGAGTTAGAGAAAGTCCCAGAGTAATGTTGGACTTCAGCAAGCAAAACTGACCTGAAAATTTACATTTATGTAAATAAAAGTTTGTAAACAAAAAAAGAAGATATTTTGTTTTTGTGTAAATGCTCTTTTTTCCAATTAACAATTCCAAACAAAACAGCAGTTTATGTGGCCAATGTGACATCAGCATTTTTTTTATGAAAAAAAAACATATTTTGATGAAAGATTATTTCATTATATTTTCCCCTTTTAGAAAAAACGTGCACTAATGAATCATTCCCAATCCCAATAAGACCAGGAACTTGTATTAAGCTGTCAAGTTGACAGTCAGATACGATCAATAATTACAATTACGCCACGATAAATGAAAACGAGCGATGCACAGAGAGCGTCTGCTAATCAAATATTGCTTGGCTCATGACGGAGGAGATTCCTGCCAAGAGTCTGGCCGTGAACACGGAGGAATCCTCACGGAGACGCAGGACAGGTGCGGACGATAAACAACAGCACCAGAGGAAATGAAAAAAGAGGATATTTTTAAGTAACTGGTAAAATCAGATACTTCAGGTCATGACGGTCAAAGGGTCACAGTAGATGATGTCAGCAATGTGGCTCTAATGCCTTCAACACCGAGACTCGAGAGTTAAAGGGTTCGTTCACCCACTAATGAAAACTCTGTCAGTAATTACTCTCCCTCATGTTGTTCAACCCCGTCAGACTTTCCTTCATCTTCAGAACACAGATTAAGATATTTGTGAGTAAATCTGAGAGCTGTCTCACTCCTCCATAGGCTTCTCTGTAATCGAGATCTGCCGGCCCAGAAGAGTTAGTAAAGACATCGTTAAAATAGTCCAAGTGACTACAGTGGCTCAACCTTAAGTTCATCAAGCGACGAGAATACTTTATGTGCGCAAAAACAAACAAAAAATAACGACATTATTCAACTCTCTCTTCTCTTCCATGTCATTGTCCTAAGCTGATCACGTAGTGTAAAAGCGCAGCGCTTCTGGGTTGTACGTCAGAACGGAGGCTCACTATTGGCCGACGCTGGTCATGTGATGCGTGTGATGCTGGCCAATAGTGAGCCTCCGTTCTGACGTACGACCCAGAAGCGCTGCGCTGTTACACTACGTCAACTCACTCAGAGAAACACTGAAGAACATGAAGAGTTGAAGAAAGTCATTATTTTTGTTTGTTTTTGCGCATTAAAAGTATTCTCGTCGCAGATATGAGCTGCATTTTATTGATCATCAGCTCATTTCCAAGTCAAGACCGCATTAAGAGAGAGCGGCAACAGCACTGCTAAGATCATTTGGTTTCTTTCCTTTTAATGGAGATGATTGTGTGTTAAGCGTCTGCGACTTACTTTCACTTTGATTTGCGATAGTTTGCACGTTGGCTTGATGAAGAGATGCTCAGCTGCGGTGTCATATCTGGCTATAACATGACATATAGCCTATAGCACGCTCTCACACGTCTATTTTTTAGCATTGTTGGGAGGAGTCAAATTTACATACGAGACCCTGGATCACGTCACCAGTCTCGAGTCGCACAGGTATATCTGTGGCAATAGCCAACAATACAGTGTATGGGTCAAAATTATAGATTTTTCTTTAATGCCGAAAATCATTGGGATATTAAGTAAAGATTGTACATTTCCTACCGTAAATATATAAAACATGTATTTGTGTGAGTGAATGCAGCACAATCGCCAACATAAATGCACAACTTTAAAGGAGATTTTCTCAATGTTTAGATTTGTTTGCATCCTCAGATTCCAGATGTTCAATAGTTGTGTCTCAACCAAATATTGTCCTATCCTAACAAACCACACATCAATGGAAAGATGATTTATTCAGCTTTCATGTGATGTATACATCTAAATTTAAAAAAATTGGCCCATGTGACTGGTTTTGTGGTCCAGGGTCACACAATGTGGTTTCAACAACTGGATGCATTTACACTTGTCCAGTTTCGTCTGTAACGCGCCTCAGATCTCCTCCTGATGTGGTTTGAGCGATCGGATGTAAATCCGTCTCGATTGTGTTTCGGAGGGCGTTTACACCTGGACTCTTCACCATCGGGTCGCTATCAGATCTCAGAAAACACATGAAGTGGCCGGGAGTAAACAGGCCCTATGTAACGCAGGACCCTTTGATTTCCGGTGAACGTGATTTCACCAAGTACCACATGTTCCTGGATAAACATCTTTGTTGATCCTGGAACAACTTTCCAATCAACCAATCAGATTTGAGGGACAAGTTAACAGTTTATGTCCAGTTTAGGCTTAGACCCAGGGTGAGGTGCTTCGACATCAGTGTTATTCACCTCTCATTTCCCTCTGATTTTAGGGAAAAGGTATGGGTAGGGTTAGGTTTAGGGGTAGGGATCGTGTAAGGACTACATTTTGGGACAGGAATGTTATTCCAGGAACATGTCTTACTTGGCAAAATCACGATGACCTTTGATTTCCATGATGCGCAAA